>JAUYWI010072444.1:0-14197 GCA_034780595.1 Parotoplana pacifica | reverse complement strand
AGTCGCTTTGTCCCTTTTTGTCCATATCGTTGATATTACTGCATATTTCTTGCCACCATGCTTCTCTTGCTTTCTGTATCTCCCTTTTAAGATCATTACGTAGTCTTTTGTAGCTTCTTCGTCCGTTTTGGTTGTTGACTGATTTCCATTTGCGTCTTTCTTGTATTTTCTCTATTATCTTGTCGTTGATCCAGGGTTTCTTTGGTGCGATTTTTTTTTATGTATCCTATATTGGTTTCAGCAGATGTTCTTATTATTGCTTTCAGTTGGTTCCATTTATTGTTCAAATTTTCCAGATTGATATTGTTTAACTGTTGTTGAACTTGATTTGCGTGTTTAGTTTTAATGCGATCATTTTTTCTTCGGTCGTTTCTTTTTCATTTTCTTGAATTTAAGATACGTTTTTATCATAACAAGGTTGTGATCGCTGTCACAGTCCGCTCCTGGATAGATGCATGATTTTTGACGCTATTTCTGTATCGTTGTCTTACTGCAATATAGTCAATTTGGCATCGGAATCTATCACCTGCGCTTTTCCATAAGTACCATTTCCTTTGTACTGTTAAAATAGTGTATTTGTGATGACTAGTTTATGTAGTTTGCAGAAATCTACGAATTGTTATCCACTTGTGTTTCTTGTTCCCAAACCAAAGTTTCCTACTTCTTTATCGTCGTCGTTTCCTTCTCCAATAATTGCATTACAAACTCCCATTAGTACAAGATTATCGTTTCCCTTTGTTTCTTAAATGAGTTTTTCAATTTCTTCATATACCGTTTCAATTTCGTCGTCGTTGTGGTCTGATGTTGGCATGTATATTTGTATAATTGCAATGTTGGTCGGTTCTGCTTCATACTGTTAATATCACCCATTCGTTTTTCTGTATTATTTTGGTAGTTCTTCATGAGTGATGTTGATCGAGGATTATGGTTACTCCTTGTTGGTGTTTATTGCCTCCTGAGTAGATGATTCCGTAACCGTTGTTAATGAACTCTGCAGCATCGTTATATATTTCGAAATATGGAATCGCAAAGACTCAACAAAGAATTTTCTAATTTGTTGGAAATTCGAGAGGAGTATATCACTGAAATTTTATAGTCACTTACACCACAAATGTTTGAGAAGCAATTTAGAATTCTCCTGGATCACTGCCAAAAAGGTGATAGACGTGAATGGGATGTATCGGTGAAATTGTGCTCTTATGCTCTTTGTACAAGCGCAATCAGGTGTTCATGAAATCACATTTGTTTAATTATTTGGCTTACATTGTCAAAGGCCTTGCTGTAGTCTATGAATGTATATTTAAAAAAAATTTCTTTATCAAATTATCCAAGAAAAGTGTCAAAATTATTAAAATGTATCTAATCTATATTTTTTATGAATAATAGCTACCCTGCTTGTTTGGCGTGAGTGCCATGGTTTTACCTGGTTTTCCTCAAGAAATCGTGGTGCAGTGATTTTACGTTGAACATAACCATGCTGCTGAATGTAATTCAAACATCGATGGACAATTTGATATGGGGAATTAGAAAGAGCACTATTTATTTCCAGGTGTTCACCATTGGATATAAATCAAGTGATTCCCATTGGTGCGTAACTTATCAACCGCCTGTCATATAAATTCTCGAGTATATTTTGATAGCTCGTGGCAAATTATTAGCATAAAGTTTTCCAAAACATAAAACTTTCAAATGTCTAATAATAATAGTAAATTAAATGGAGAAATATCTGCCAAAATGATCTCTGTGGACATTATGAAAACATAAAAAATGTACAAATCTCTAGACATATTGATACTGTGCAGTTAAAATAATAAATAGTGAAAAATTAAATTATAGGTCAATTAAAAAAAAATTGGAACTTTTCCTGCTTGACATTTTGATAAAATTTGGTAGGTACCTATACTTAATTATTGACAAGCATTAACATAAGCATGGCTGTATGTTCCTTTATGGGTAGGTATGGTGTTTAAAACCTTTAGAAATGGAAACTCAGCAAAATATAGTTATAGTCAATTTTAAACGATTTTACAAACCTATTTTTTGAAAGATTGAGTTTTCTGTAATGCCATCAATAATTTCTATTCATTAAACTAATTTGGCAGTTTAATATATTGTATATTATTGTATATATTGTATATTATTGTGCATTATTTATTTTTTAGAAACTTTTTAAAAGACATAAAACACTATAGTTTTTTTTATAATAGTTCAAACCTTCAATGCATTCACTTATTTACAAATAATGTCGTACTTTATTTTAGAAATAGTTAGTGTTATTCAAAACAACATTGAAAATTTGCAATGTTGGATTCGAAATTATTCAGATTTGAAAATTGCTCTGCAAGGTTTAGTGAGAGCTGTAAATACTTTTCAAATTACACCACACTCACTAGAAGCTGGGATTTTTTTTGGTTCGCAATCAGTTCACCCTTTAGCAATTCGAGATCTTGTAGCAATTGCAGAAGAGGCATTTACTCTTGAGTCCTATAGAGTTAGCAAGAACATCTCAATCTATTTGATTCAACATCGATCAGCTCATATGAAATATGTTAATGGTCTTTATAAACGAATGTGCAGATTAGCAGCTATCAGTTACTACCGGGTAATTTTTTCTGTTTTAATTTAATCTAGATTTGAAAACACAATTGGATTTTTTCTAGCATAATGTATATTTAACTATATAGTTCGGTTACTAAAGAGTCGAAAATGGTCATATAAATAACGATTACAAATAACTATACCTATAAAATTGAAAGTCGTAACATGTTTACGTTTTTAGATAGCTGTAATTATTTAATTATCTTTCATTAGAATCGGACTAGAATCGGATTAATAAGAAGTTAAAGCCACAATGTTTTGTAAATTTTTTCTTGAACTTCAGGTACTTCTTCGAAAAAATTATACCTACATAGGTACTTGTGTTTAAGAGACAGTTGTACGTCTCCTTAATTCTCTGCTCACATCAGTTTTAACTGTCGCATTATAGTGGAATTTATATATTTCGACTCGTCTCAACATCAGCTACATCACTGTTTGATTATTTTACGCTGAAATTTATTTTTTGTAGAACTTATTCGACTTTTCAGTTTACTCGTAGCAATAAAATATCCTCATATAATGGTGTAGTTTCTTCAGCGCTGACTAACATTGTCCAATCAAATTGAACTTCACATCAACTTTACCAAATTTCGTACCCGCAATGCCAACGGCATATCGATTAACAACTTATAACTGTTAACTCAGATTACCCTTCCTTAACTGTTTCTTTCTATAACAATTAATGACCTAGTAGACATTTCCATTTCAGCGTACTAAAAGTGGATTTCTTTTCGCATAATGTCCACCGCAGAAGATATCACAAAGCTTAGTAACCTAGTGACCTAGTAACTTAGTGACCTAACCTCTCTGACTAAAGTTAATTAACATTATAAAAGCAGATAAAAGTAGACGCTATTCTGAACCAACAATTAATCTCCAAGATCCTCCTTTAACCTCAGTTGAAACTCAATTACACATAAATCCACCCATAGCTTTCAAGCAATTGAGGAACTCTTCGATAAACAGTTGAAAGAATATACTATCGACTTCTAACTAGAATTGAAACTATTGAAAAGGATATTAGCAATCTGAACAAACGAGTTGAAAAATTAGTCAAACGTCAAAAAGCAACCCTAGAAATATCTACGCTACCCAATCTTTAGTAATAATGAAGAAGAAATAAAAGAACTTTTTCAAAGAGAGAAAAAGAAAGGTAATCACATCATATTTGGAGTTGTTGAAGATCAAAATGAAACAACAACCGATTTTACAACTTGGCCACATCGTATTACTTTCAGTGATGAAGCAACATTGCATTTAAATGGAGTGGTCAATACTCATAATTGTTATTATTACTCAATGCAAATGAGCATCAAATCAAGGAAAAGCCAATGAAATCTACTTCCATTACAATATGGACCATGATACCGTATGATGGTCGACTACGGTATAGAATTATCTTTCAAACAATGAAGGGTGATAAATATTTTGAAGAAATCGTCGTTCCAAGATTGAAGAATATGCGATACATTGCGAACTCAGTATTTTCTCAATGAAAATTTAAAGAAAAATGGATTGGTCGATCTAGGCCCATTGAATGGCAAGAAGCCTTTATCTTAGTATAAATGATTTCTTTTTATGGGGATATTTGCGAGATAATGTTTCCAAAGAGCCACAGGCACTTACATACATTACAAGAATTGACTGAAAGGTGCGAAAATTTTCTTGAAAATTTAAGAACTACTGATATGATAAAGAAATCAATTGATAATTTTTTATAAGCGTTGTCGCTTATGTCTGGAGTATGATGGTGCTTAATGTATGATAGGTTCCTCGATTACTCAGCAATAATCAGAAGCTACGGAGAGTGCAGTGTGCACAAGAAACTCTTGAGCAGTTTCAATGCAAATGAGCAAGAAGTTAAAAAATGTTTACGAAACATTAACCAATCCAAAGCAATGGAAAGTGAAGGAATCCCACCCATCTTATACAAATATACTTCAAACATTCTAGCTGAACCTTTAGCCCACATTTTAACCTATCTATATTTGAAGGAATCTTTCCAAATAAATGGAAACTCTCACACGTTACACCAATACCTAAAACGCAACCTCCCGACATTAATAAACTCAGACCAATATCTCTTCTTCCCATTCCATGAAAGATTTTTGAACGACTCGTACTTCACTTTGAAATGTATCAAACATTTATTGACAATTTAGGAAAAAATCAATTTGGAACAAGACCAAAATCTTCTACGACATGTGCTGTGATCAAACTACGACACCACCCTTTGTCCCTCCTAGAAGATCCAAACATTGCTGGAGTGCAAATTATAGTTTACGACGTGATATCGCATAAATATTAAACAAGATTACCTACTCAATTTACTGAAAGACTACCTACATAACCGTTATCAAGCTGTTCGTAAGATCTCAAACAGTCTCATCAGGAGTACCCCAAGGATCCGAAATCAGACCAGCTTTATACTGTTTTGTATATGGAAGTCTAGACTGCCTTTCAGATGTCTATCCTTATTAAATACGTCAACGATACAACCATTTGTGTACCACTTTATAAAGACACTGACAACAAACTAGTGAGAGAAGTCACCTTAATATGACTCAATGGTCTACCGATAATCATCTTACATTAAACATAACAGAATGTCAATCTATAGTTAGGGAATAAATCTTATTCTTTTAGAAGACGACGTGCCTTTAGTCAAAGAAAAATAATTTTTGTGTTATTCTTAACGACACAATCACCTGGAGCGACCACATTGAATATACTATCAGAAACGCTTCTAAGTGCATGTATGCTATAAGAATTTTAAAACCAATCAACAAAAACCTCATCAATATCTAGAGCACTCTAGTTCATTCAGTTCTCAAATACACATCCCCAAGTTTTGGCAAACTCACGCAACAGCAGTCTGACGCTCTTCAACGACTACAAAACCCTTTCCATCGACTCATTTCAACTTCGACCAATCCCAACAATGCGAGTGCAACATGTTCGAGCAATTAACAACCAGAAGAGATAAAGCCGCCATCAAGTTATTCTTAACACCCACATTCTACATGAAATCATCCCAAGTCCTCTCAGCACTCAAATCGTATTATCCAACCACCAGGAAGAACTGCTAAATTCAGGAATTCTTTTATCCCTAATACAACGGGACACAAATCAACGGATGAAAAAATATTTTTCCTTCCTTCCCTTTTCTTTATTATTTTACTTTTAGCATTATCATTACTTGTAATTTCTCTAATTCACATGTAACTAGCAACCCCAATTCCCAATTGGTGCTTTTGTCGTTAAAAATATATACTTATACATTTATTATTTATTATAATCGTGACACAAATGAAAATTACAAATGGATATTAAAGTTACAAACAAAATAAAAATGTTACGAATACCATTAACAATATATTTTGCTAAGTGAGAATTATTAGAAAAGAAACCTGAATCTAAATTAAGAACATTATCGTATCTAATAACATTTCATGAGAGCAGATTCAATGACCCTAATATGAAAATGGAACTAAAAACATTACTATGGTTAAAATTAGGTACATGATTAAACAAGGCATTATTAATTATTATCTACTTTATTTAACTGTAATAATTTAGATATTGAAGCTGAACTTATTAGATGTTACTCGATTATTGTTTTATCTGAACTTAGATTCAGGTTTTTTTTCTATTAATTCTCATTTTGTCAATTGGATTGTTAATAATATTACGTACCTAACTTTTTTTCGTTTTGTTTGTAACTTATATATCCATTTAAGTTTGTAATTTTCACTAGTCTAAGCATTCTGGTACGAACTATCGAAAGCTCGTAAATATATTATTTTTACAAAACATTGTGGCTATAACTTCTTAAAGAACATTTTCGCTGCAATAATGTTTTTGTTTGTACAAAACAAACTCACTCGTTGGTAAATCTAACATTTTTGTGGCAATTTCACCTGTGATACTTATAAATTGTTTGTCTGAAAAATTAAAAAAAGATCGCTGCTGGTTTATATTTTTAAAATTTTTATAGCTTCATTTTTATATGGGTTGTCTCAAGACCTCCACTTGTAAGATAGGTTGTAATATGCTATTGAAAATATGACCTCCCAAAAATCCCAGTCATACGTAATAACAGTTATATGATATACAGTGTGATATAGAGTGTGCTGCCACATAGCTAAATGTGATTTATCCATTCCTTCTATGCAAATTATTTTTGTATACCTAGCGTGTTTCATATACTTGCACATTATTATGCTAATATCTTTCAAAATGTGATGAAATGATATTCCATTGTGTCATTAAACAGTGTGCTGCTTGGCTAAATCACAGTTTTAAAACATATAAAAAAATCTGTGCAGGTTTACTAGTAAACATTTTGAAATTATCTATCACAAGATTTGAACCTATGTTATTTAATTTGAGAATTGATACAGTTTGGTTTATTTGTTCACTTTCTTTAAATGTTTAAATTGTTATCATATTACCAATATATGGCACATCCTGTGTGTTATACTGTATGGGGCATTTTACTTATTTGTAAAAATTTCATATTAATATTTTATATTTTACTGTTTATGATATTACCTGTAAAAAAATCTAAAAAACTTCAATACGTTCTTTTTTCACTTAAGGATGGTAGTGTTAAAGACGCTATTATGGTCTTAAAGAACTACACCAAAAGTAAGATTTTTTAAATAAGTTTCAGTGCAAAGAATACCTAATTATATATAATATTTTATTTTCTGATCGGCAATTACTTCAGATGAAGGTCGGGATTCATTAGTTCTTGAAGATTTGAAACTCTACAAAAGTCTTCAGGAACAAAATATTAAACACCAACCTGTTAGTACATGGACCATTGACGAACACCATAACAAACTCTGTCGAGGTGATATTCCTCAGGTAATAATAATTCTCATTTTACTAAAACTATATATTTTGTAGATCTTCAAAAAATATCTTTATTTATTGATTTCTTCTTACCTATACCTATTGTTTGCCTGTGTTTATGACATAAAAACAAGGATAGAATAAATATAAATAAATAAAGCACAGAGTAAAGATAATGTATCTTTACTCTGTGAAATAAATACCTACATATATGTATTAAATTAGGTAATAGAGTAGATCATTAGGTCATATTAACCATAGAGATCCAATAAAAATACAGCTCCATCAGAAAGAAACCTTACAGTTTATATAACAAAAACTTCTATGTAGATTAATTTCTATGGGTCACTTAATATGTAATAGCATTATTTTTGTTCCCGTCATTATCCGAGGACGGGCTGATGGTGTCTAAAACAAAAAATAGTCTATAATAAACACAGGTGTAAGGGCTCTTGTGCTGTGATGGTCTAATATGATCTCTATATAGTCCAATTTCCTGGCCAAGCAGAGCGGGAAGAAAAAGGTAATGTTGGTTCATAAATATGATAATTTTAGTATTATGGCCTTATCAAATCTATAATTCTAGCCCTACCGACAAAAAGAATAAAATTTAAAAATAAAAGCAAATTTAATTCAAAATGCAAGTTTAGACAAATATATAAATCTTTTTCTTTTTTTTTTCTATTCATATAAATCTTTGCTCTGTAGCTATATTACTATATGAAAAATTAATAAGAAAGACACAATTTTAGCGGAGATTAGACAAAAAGATCATATACTTACTGCTAGATTACAAGTTAAAATATTGAATACTTTTTGACTGTGAAATAAAAATTTAAAGCCAAAGGTACCAAAGGAATAATAGCTGATCGGTCTGGTTTTCCTGTTTCCTATTTTATGGATAAAAGTATCATAAATATTAAATTTATATACATATGTAGATATTTCTAGCTTAATTACATACATACCTATGTAATACGTTCAATAAATTTTACTTTGTTTTAGCCACAATTGACATGTAGATACCATCGTCCGATGAATGGCTGGTACCTTATAAAAGAAGAATTAATTAATGAATCTCCATATGTCGTTCGGTTCTATGACGTAATTCACAATGACGAAATTGAAAGTTTGCTGTCTTATGGAACACCAATGGTAAATAGTAAAACATTACTGGGATAATGCAAAATATTATCTCTATTGTTAAACCACTTTCTGAATACAGAAGAACATTTTATTTGTTCTAAATTAGTTTCAATTGTAAAATTTAATTATTTTAGCTTTCATCTTCTACTCTATTTAGTGGTGATGGAATGCAAACATTGAATACAAATACAAGGTTGAGTAGAACGTAAGAATTTATACTAATTTTTTAGGCAGTTCAAATTACATAAACCATAGTAATTGTAAAAGATTTTGTTTTCATTTTAAAATATTACAGTTTCAAATTACAATTTAATTATAGGTGAATAAATAAAAAGAATACCAAAGAACTGTATCCCTTTCTGTGACTGATAGAATAGTGCATTTTAAATTACTAAATATTCAATTGGTGACCCTTTATATCAATCTTTCTCCAACATAGAAACTAATTCGACAAATAATTTCCACACATTAATAAATTTTATAAAACTTAAAACCTATACTATAACATTTTGATAAAAAATAACAAAATCAAATGGATGTATTCAGTCATGTTAGGCGATCAAATTTGTATATCATCTAATTGTCAAGCTGTAAAATAGATATTTTAGGTATATAAATGGCTATGATTTTAGATAAACGATATTTTATAATTTAATACAAATAAAACGATAAGTTTCTGACACATAAATTCTAAGGAAAAAGGCAGAAAATTGGATGATGTTGGACATGGAACATGTTATTTGCTCATAGAAATTAAAATTGTAACTCAAACCCAAACAGCATATTTGCTATTTGCTTTGATACACTTTTTTTAAATTCATAGTACATACACAGAAAAAAGTAATGCTACTTTCTCTATTTCAATGTAAAAATTGAAATTTTGTATTGTTTTGAATTAAACAAAGTTGGGTAACTCATGTATTTTATTTGCTAATGTCTCCCCTTTACAACAAAACAAAACAAAAGCAAATAAACAAAAAAATGTTAGGTACCTATAAATATAATGTGAAGACAGGTTGTGAATATGGCAAAAGATTCTTTTTATACGTTTTCCCAACATCTTCAATTAGGTAAGAATTATTTTATTATATCTTTTCCTTGTTTTGTAATAATGTGATTGATTACTACTTGTATCTTTCATAGAGTATTTAAATCTTCTATTTAAAGTATACTTTAAGCAATCAAAAGTTATATATTTGTTTAACATTTATAAATGGAAATTATATCAAATATGAATCCACAATTGGACAAAGTTATTTTGAAATTTCAAGTTAAAAGTATTATGAATTGCCATTTCTTGGCTAATAAAAAGCATGTAAATAATTTTGTTTTAATTTCAACAACATTTTTCACTCTTATTAAGTTTTAGAAAATGGCCGCTAATATTTCAGACTTATTTGAAACCACTGACACACCAATAGTAACCTCTTCTTTTACATCTACAACTTTTATAGATCCAGGTCTTACACTTCGTACATATCCACTTTATCACGCTCGTCGTATACTGATAGTTTATTTTTACCCGATCCTGATTCTAGTTGGCCTGTGTGGAAACACAGCAGCTATGTGGGTCCTCAGTAGACCCTCGATGCGGAAAAGTGCAACAGGTCTCCTTTTCATTGTTCTTGCAGTATTTGACTCTGGTGTATTACTCACATCACCTTTTCGATTCTGGTTACGCTATGCTCTAGATTTCGACGTAGCAATATCCAGTCAAGCGTGTTGCAAATTCTACTTATTCGTTGAAGATTTCTTCCCTGAATGTTCTATTTGGACCCTGTGTGTTATCACAATTCAGCGATTTATTTCGGTTCATTTTCCGATGAAGGTCCGACAGTTTTTCACAAAACGTCTAAGTATGTTGTTTATCTTAATTGTTGTGATAGTTATTGGTGGAAAAGATAGCACCACAATTATTTTCGGCTCTGTAGAAAAAAAGATAATTTTGGGAACACTTTGTAATCCCGCAGCCAATTCCCATTATTGGGCTGTGTATGGATATGTAAAATCAATATTTCAATTTTTCTTGCCATTTGCTTTAGTCATCGTTTTGAATACAATGATATTTTTGACCACAAGAAAAGCCAAGATAGAAAGAAGCAAAATGACACCCAACCAACAAGTTTCTGTAGCCAAGGAAGTAGTCAATGGTGATGATGATGAATCCAAAATATTGAAAATGGTAGTCAGTGTGATAATCGTATTTTTTATCAGCTATTGTCCACTGGCAGCACTCTCGACTTGGATTGGTATTAAAGATCCACTGAATGGATATGCCAAAACACTTGATGTTTATGGATTTTCTTTGTTTGGTATATTTTATCAAGTGGCCGTTACCTGTGTTTATATTTCACATGCAGTAAATTTTTTTATTTATATGGCTTCTGGAAGCAAATTTCGTGAAACATTTATGAGTTTAATTGATCGTGGTCAATGCAGAAGAGAATCTACAAATACATCTAATTCTATCAATACATAAGAAGTGTAATTGAATAAATTACTGTTATCTTCTTATGAACAACATTTATTTTACTATGTAAATAAGTACTTGCCTATCATAATTGCGCCATTATTAAAACAAATACAAATCAGTATTCACCAGAGATTACATTGTTTGTTACACAGAATTCTACCAGAAAATATAGGTACTGGAAAAAGTCATAAACAATTTTGGTTTTGAATCTGGAAATAGTAATTAATTTGTTATTAAAATTTTACATTGTGAATTTTTCAATATGAATTCAAGGAACAAATGCCATGGATGATTTGTGTTTATCAGATATTTTAGAATCAAAACGATTGTCTTTAGTTTTTAATCTAATATAATAGCAATGAATGACTTTTAGTTGTAAATACAAAATCAACTTTTCTTCTATAGGATCGTTGAAAATTGGCCATTAAAATGTTAAATATGTATGTCTCCTAAACGTAAAATGCATACCATTTGACTACGAAAATGATTTAGACACCAAATTTTAGAGACCAATATCTTCAAGTGTGGCAGTTGCTCTAAAATCATCACCTTGTTGTTATTGCTTGTCCACCTAGAGTATCATTTTCCAGAATGCTACGAGGGGTGTCCCAAAAGTAACGAGACAAACACTATAACTTTTTTTGCTTTGAAATTTTTCATTGATATTCACGTTAATATGTCTAGGCATTACATTTGGGACATACAGATATACATTTTTGAAAAAACTACAGCATTTTAAAAATTAGTGCTCTTTAGATATTAAAATGTCAGCTTCTATTGATTTCCAAGTATACAGTTTTCTTTCACTTACAAAATAGAAGATATTTCAACTCAAGAAGGCCAACGAATTATCATTGAACTCTGGGAGGTACCCCATCTACCGAAATTCATCAGCGACTAGATCGGCTATTGGAAAAAATGCTTTAAGAAGAATTCGAGTTTTTTATTGGGCCAAAGAAGCAAAAAATGGGTGCGGAAATTTAGATGATATTGACCGGTTTGGGAGACCCATAGATCCAATTACTGACGAGACCATTCAAAATGTTCAACACTGCGTTGATGAAGATTCCCGGTGTACTATACATAGAATTTTCTCATGATCATTTGAAACTCAGTAAGCTTAATGCATGATAGGTTCCTCGATTACTCAGCAATAATCAGAAGCTACGGAGAGTGCAGTGTGCACAAGAAACTCTTGAGCAGTTTCAATGCAAATGAGAGGATTTCTGGAATGGATTGATCATTATGGATGAAACTTGGCTACCCTTCTACGATCTGAAGACTAAGAAAAAGAGCAAACAATGGCTTCCAAAAGACGCTTCCCCCTTCAAAGCAATGGTAGCTGTTTATCAAGCAAAAGTAATATTGATTTCCTCCCTGACAATATGACAATCAATGCATCAATGTTGATTATTACTGTGATCTTCTCAAAGACGTTGGTAATGATATGCGCCATAGTCGTGGTGGAAAATGGACTCTTGGTGTCTTGCACCTGTATGACAATGCAAGACCCCATACAGCCCAGATAACTCGGAATCAACTTCAAACATTCGATTTGGCTCCCCCCCCCCCTCCATACAGTCCTGGTCTTTTTCCATGTGATTTTTCTTTGTTTCCCTAAGCAAGAGTTGGAGAATCGAACAGGGGATATTCTCAAAGTTTTTCCAAAAGACTGGTTGGTTCCGGGACAATATGAGAAAACTGGTATCTTTATGGACAAAATTCATTCACACATGTACATGGCGACTATATCGAAAAAGTCAAAGATTAGCCTACATAAGCTTCTGAAGTAAAATTAAATCATTTTTATGAAACGTTCATAGAGAGCACTATGTTTCAAATTTTTTAATAATTTAAATTACTGTAACTTTTTTACCAATAAATAATTTTCATGAAAATTTATATTCTTTTTACAAACCACCTACACATAATATATTACAACTTTGAGCTACCTGAATTAAAAGGGAAAAAGTTATAGCATTTATCTCGTTACTTTTGCGACACCTCTTGTAGGTACAGGAAGTAACATCTCAGAGACTCAAGAGCTCTGCTGGCATTAGGATGCTCTATGAGAAGGTAATCATTTAAAGCCGTCAACTTTGACTTTTCAATACGTCGTTTTAATATTGGCTATTTTCTTTACTGAATTTGATATAAACATCAGTGTATCAATAAAACATTAAGTATGTAATAGAATTTTTCAACGTAATAAAAGTTTGTTTTTAAAGTCACTAGACCCCATATATTATCTACATTCCAATCTTTATAGCGTACCCACATTCTTTTAAACTAAAAGAAAATAGTTAGTTAGCATTTTTATGTTGTCTTTTCAAATGGGAATCTTTATCAATATGTACCTAAATGTTTCTTTTAAGTCATTTGAGATATCAACACAGAATATGACAGGTATAGTAGACTCCGATAAAAAATTATGACAAATTGATTGCATGTACATAGCTCCAAAGTTCAGACTTGCTGAGACAGCGTTGAATCTTTCTTGCTAAACAGTAAAATGAATTGAGAAATATAATTCTTATAGACTGTGCTAATAATTAAGTGACTATTCCAAATTTATGAAATAATATGTAGTTGCATAAACAACTACAAATAAGCTATATTTGAAACATTTCTTATGATACGTGACTTATGAAACACTTTGAATAACTATTTCATTGAAAATTTAAAAAAAAATGAAATTTAGATCTGATAAATCAATAACTTTATTCTAAACCTAATGATTAGTTAAGGGCCATGGCCCAAATGAAGACAACATTTAATAATATAATATAATATATTTTTGTGTTAACTAATTAATGAACGGAACTTACAATAAGTACCAAACGCATGTCAAACAAAAATGCTATATTCTGAAAACTTCCTGAACATTAAACAAAGATTGTATCACTACTGAGGAATCAGCAGATGATAGTTTCAAATTGGAGATGCATGGAAATAGATAGTCATCAAATAGACAGTCATCAAACAATCTATCAAAATCATTATGAACAGAGGTACATAGGTATATCTGTCTGTCTATGTGGCATCCTCGTTGCCAAGGGTAGCATGCACTATTAGCTTCCACCTCGTTCGGTCCTGCGCTTGTCTCACCAGTTCTTCTGT
>JAUYWI010072433.1:0-14201 GCA_034780595.1 Parotoplana pacifica | reverse complement strand
CACCCTTTCCTAACCAATCTCTGCCTCACCACGGTCCCAATCAGCAACGCTCTCGATTCCACCCTCGGTCTCCTCAGGCATCCCGTTGCAGTTCTGCCTAGGTTCAGGCGTCTTGCAAATTCTTCTTCACATCCTCCATTCTCTACCATTAATGAACCAAGAAAGTTTAAATTTTAAACACTTTCGATGTTCTCATTTTCGATTTAAATTCATCTATTCTGGTTGTTGCCATCACCTTTGTCTTTTTAACTATAAGTAATAGCCCTGCCTTTCTGCTTTCCTTTGGACTGCTTCAAGGATCTTGGTTAAGTCTTCCTTGATCTCAGCTATCAACATGGTGTCGTCCGAATATTTTAGGTATTTAATTTCATTCCGCCAATACGATTCCTGCTTTCAGTGTTTCTAGTTCCGCCTTTCTAATAATTGATTCGCTGTAAATATTGAAAAAGTAGAGTGATTAAGTCTATCTAACTCATTTTCTAATTCTGAAGCTATCCGTTTCGCCAAATTCTGTTCCCACTGTAGCTTCTTGCTGTTTGTAAAGACTTCTCAGGAGTTGAATTAGGTGTTCTGGGATATCCATCTTTTTAATGAAATCCAAAGAAGTTTGTGGTCGACGCAGTCGAAAGCTTTATTGTAATCGATGAAGCAGAGATACACGTCTTGTTGAAATTCTCTTGTTCTTTATAGTCCCTCAATTCTTCCTAAAGTCGGCTTGTTCTTTAGGAATTTCCCTGGTTTGTGTTTCTATCCTGTATTGAATAATTATGAGCACTTTTCCATCTTTGTTAATGATTATGAAATCGATCTGAATGCATACTAAATAAAACTATAATTTAGAATAATACCCTTCTAAGTTATCTAAAAGTAAATTCTTACAAAAGATATAATTTAAAAAATACTGAAAACTATTTTAAAAAGTTCATTTATTTACAATTGGTCATACCAATTATAAATTTATATTTGATTGAACCATCTATAATGATTTTCAATTTGTTTTTGGTTTATCAAATATTTTAGCGTTTTCAGTCCAACAAAATTGAAATCTAACACAACTAAGCAAAACAAAGAAGCAAGGTTTTATTTTTTGTAATTTATTTAAATAATCTTAGTAACCAGAAACATTTTATTTGGTCCAACCAAAATAAATAAATTTACGATCAATTGGACCAAATATTTTCACTTTTTTTTTATTTTTAAAATATTCGATTCTCATGTTTACTTCTACATTATTTAAAAGTGTAAATATATTATTTTCAATTTAAATTTTATAATTCCATAGGGCATTTATTTATTTACATTGTCATCGACTAATTCTAAATTGTTTAGACTGATTATCGATTTATATTTGGTCAGACCATTTCACAATCGGATAGCAATTCCATCTGGTTGTCAACATGTAGGGTTTGAAACTAATCATTGTTGATGTGAGCTAAACACGTAAAGCTACAACCTAAACATGTAGAGATGACCTAAACATGTTGAGGTGAGCTAAACACGTAAAGGTGCAACCTAAACATGATGTAGAGATGACTTAAACATGGTGAGGCTGAACTTTACACTGTTGAAGTGACCTATACATACACCAGTGCACACATTCGGCCGGCATAATTTTTGTAATACAAATAGAAGTCCCAAGGAATGTAATATACAAATGATAAAATTTGCTATAAACTTACAAGATAGACTCGACATTCAACTAGACCAACAAAGAGCCCAACACCGCCAACATATAGAACTGCAACAAAAACAGAATACTCGTACGTAAATCTACATGAAATAGAGCTATCATATTAAGAAGATCGATTCATGGCAACACATTCTTAACATTTTGTAGACTTTAAGGGGGGCGACCACACCCCCAGCACATTTTCTCTTACGGGTTTATTGATGTAATGTTTTTTGGTCTGACCCCGCTATGTTCACGGAACAGCCTTCTGAAAAAATGAAGTTTGGCCAAAATTGGACAAATGCAATTTCAACAACAAAAATCGATCCTGAAGTCAACAATAACTAAGGTTGATTGATATTTGGCAGATTTACTGTAAACATGACATTAATATTATTCCGGCTTTTTAAAAATATTGACTTCTGTCAATAGGATGCAACCTGAGAGCCATTTTATTCTAAAAATCTTATTTTGTGATTCAAAAAATTTATTGAATGTATTTTATTTAACCTCCAGAGAATTGTTCCTTGGCAGATGCCTAACCATTGCTGAAAATTTCATTAAAAGAAATTGATACAAACAAAGTTATGGAAATTTTTATGAAAAAAAATTCGATATATTTAATTTCTTAATAAAATATTAATAGTCCATTATTTGGAATACCTAGTCTTTATGTAACATGCAATCAGTAGCTTTAGCCAAAGTTAGGAATTGAGATCCACTGATTTTGAGACCAGATATTAAATTTTTTTTCTGAAATTCTATTTTATCAAATAAAATCATTCCAAAATTATTAAATATGAACTAAAAACTAATAACACACCATTTAGTCTTATATTGAGCATAATCATTACTTTTTGAAAAAAATACTATTTGTGGAGTGGCCCTTGTATACCAAGAACCAGATAAGTGAAGAATCGAATTTTCTAATACATTATCTCTAATGGGTTTTATAGTCTATATGCCAAAATTGAAACAAATAGGATAATTGTATTCGATTTTAGAAGCATTTTTGATTTTAAAAAAATCAATAATGAATGATATTTTGAAAAATGACAATTCAAATCTTAATTATTTTACTCAAAGAACAGTTATGCTAAATTTCAGCTTAATATGACCTTTGCAAACTAGAAAATGTCAAATTTCCTGACTTGATGACGTCATAAGGGCACTAGCTAAGGCCCCAGTATTGATTTTTTTAAATATTCCTCATCTGTCACGGGGCATGCATTTTCCCAATTTCAGCCAAATCGGTCCGCGGGAAGTATGTTAGTTTAGGGTGGTGGGGGGGTGGTACCAAGTCTACCAAGGGTTAAAAGAACTTTGCTTACCATTCTTCCAATTTAAAATCTTTTTGAAATAACTATTCATCTAAAAAAAAAGAATTTGTATAATTACTGCATTTCTAAAACCAAGTAGACATTATTGCATGGTTAAAATCACAGAATAATTATTATACAGAGGTCCGACTCTCTCTGGATCTCTAACTTTCTATAGTAAATAAAATTCAACGATTATTATAATGATTTGTTAAATTGAGCCTCTACAAAGTTGCATAATTTTCACACAAATAAATTCATAGATTGATAAATTAAAATATAATTTTGTTTAAAATATTAGCGAAACACGTCTTTATATCCAATGCACAGTCTGTATAGCAAAATTGTTCAATTATGTAATGGTATGATAAGTATGAATATTTTATATAGAATTACTTTTTCTATTGAGGACAATTCATGTTGTTGTAGCCCCTACCCTTTGTAAAAAAGGGGTAGTATTCCTAGTGTGGGTTATGAATTTGATTACATCTGATGGATTTGACCATAGGTCAAAGACATTCAAGTGTGTAGGATGATGTGGACAGTTAAATATGTGTAATGTGTTGTGGGGTGATTGCTTGCATGATGGACATTATGTTAGTTATATTGGGATTTATTTTATTTTGGAATTGGTTGAGTAAATGACAAGAGGCGCTGCGTAGCTGTGCAAGTGTGGTTCTATGTTGTCTCGAGAGGTCTTGTTCCTGTTTACTAATGCTAGGAGGAGTATTGAGAATTGGATTATGGATAAGACGTTGATTGTATCTGAAACTACGTTTGTATGAATTGTTTTGATTGTTTGTTTGTTTGTAGTACAATTCATAGAAGTATAAAACTGCATACACCTCCAGCAAGAGTCGGACCTCTGTATATCTATTACTCTATGGTTAAAATGTACATATGAGACGAGAGTTGTTACAACCATTCTGAAGTTAACCACTCAACTATTGAATCAACAAATTAAATGTATCAGAATGATCGCTATATAGGAATGAGATTGAAGGTTAAGAAACGGAAACTATGTGAAATATTCTGTGAGAATAGAAACTTTATTAAAGAAACCCTGAAATTGATATTGCAAATAGTAAAAATTATTGGATTATAACGTTATAACACAGTACAATGACCTTAAAATGGTATAACACACTCAAAGAACTAATAGGTACATTTATAGACCTTAACCTTCCGTTGGCAGAGGGAGGGGACAAAAGTACCTAGCTAGACATTTTTTGAAATAACAAAATGATAACCAACGATTTCAAATTTTATTACACGAGATGGTACACTTGTTTTTCTTTCTGTAATTTGTTCAACATTTCAGTTTCGGGACTCAGAATACTTAACAAGTTCTTCTGCCAGTATCTGTCTTCATGAGAATCTTGCAACCAACATCCTACATAAAAATCAGATATTGATGAAACTGGTTAATATTTGGTAGATAATACCATAAACACTTCAATGCACCATGTACATATATTCCGGATTCTTCAAAATCTGATTTTTGTCCACAGGGTGCAACCTAAGAACCATTGTTTAAGTTTTTGCTATAGAAAAACATGAATTGATTTTTTAAACGCTGGAGATCTGTGCTAAACTACACGCTAAACATCTGCGAAAAATTTCAGAAAAAAGATATTCACCCCAAAAAAGGGTTATGACTTTTTTGGTACCCAAATTTTGGCAGAAGAAATAAAATACGATAAAGTTCCAAAAAAATCAATTATTATATTACTTTAACAAGTACAAAATCTGCGACATAATTCAAATCAAATTTTCAAGAAATATTTTTCCTCAGACTAAGGATATAAAATAGAAATTATTTTATCAAAATGCCGATTCCTTTTCGTTTCACTCGTGTAAAAATCGCTTTTATTTTCATTTGTTGTGGTGGCCCGCCCAGTCCATGAAAATCAATTTTTTTTAAAAATCCATTGTGTTTTATATAAAAGGTTAGTAGTAGCCACATGATGTAGTCTAAAACTCGGAAGGTTTCATTGACATTTGAACACGTGGTTGGAATAATTCTTTAATATTTCAAGGCCTAAAAAATGGATTAATTCACATCATTTAAAAAAAATTAACATCTTTTTGTGACGAATCTTTCCAAGGTACCTGTGTACCAAATTTAATCCAAATCGGTCCATGGAAATGTAGGAATTTCTAGAGGGGTCACGACCCCCACCCCAAGGACGACGACACACTTAAAAAGTAAAGGACAACGAAGGGTTAAAACAATCACCGTTTGTATTCTGAATCCTTTTTGATGGCATATTAGTTTACAGTTTTCTCTGTGTTAAATTTTCTACTACTCATTTTATTGAACACTGCATCTGGAGAATTTTATTATAATCTTACCAGCAAAATATAGTTGAAATTCAAATTGAACCGAAATAACAATAATAACAATTCAGGTATCAGAAGATTATAAGGTGTCTCGACTGTGATTGGAAACGTCAATTTTTAATTTGTAGGCAGCTATGTTACCCTCCGCCTACACCAACGGGAACTCTAAAACTTGACTGAGAATTCAAACAACAACTGCAAGATAATACCACCCACCTCAGGCAATAAACAGCTTAAATGAAAGAGATCAACTTTATGATATCAATAATATAATAAGAGTAGCAGTAATTTCATTGCATTGTAATGTTTGACGCTATCATGATAATGAAATAAAACAGAACATCAAATATAGAATATCACCAAAATATTTAACAAACTAAATAACAAAAATGAAACAAAACAAATTGCATTGCCACGTAATCGTAACAATGATTAAATAAAAAACAACACTTTTGATTAAAACTAAATATATTTTGCATTGGGTATGAAGAAAAACCTATCTACATCATAAAATCAAACTATAGATCAAAATTAAACATTTTATACAATATTTGTGAATTTCACCTTCTGAAAAAATCGAAATCCGTAAAACAATCCAGTCAGAAATGAAAAATGTAAAATATTAAAAATGCAAAACAATAACAAGAAATATGGTGCGGGACTTAGGACCCTCAGCGGTGAGTTTTAACCTGTTTTATGTGTACACAACCGTCACTCTTCCCATAATCTGGTTATTATTCAAAATTTAAAAGACTAAATCAGCACTAGTTGAATTAAAAGGCGGATGAAAACCAACTTTTGAGATGGTGGAATTATTACATTTATACCAAACAGTGCAGATAAGCAGATTATGTTGACAAGATACAATTATTTGTAGCTAATAGATATAATTTTGTAAATGAACTTGTAAACGATTATTTTTTAATTTCTATCTTTTTACAGTCCAACAATTGTGTTCTTACTAAGTTACCAGACATATTTTAGAAGGACACATTTTGTTTTTATAAAATTATAATCCAAAATAGCTTGAATTACTATTGAGATGAAATAATTGCAAATTTTAATAATTCTGATCCTTTACTATTAATAAAATTAGAACGTGTTTAGTCAGTTTTGTAGAGGTTTGAGTTGATATTTCACTAGAATATTTCATTGGTTAAATTAAATCACAGCATATTTTGTATTAGAATTTTAGAACTCAAAGTATGTTATCCATTATTGAGTTGAGTTATTTGGTTTTACTATAAAAATTAGCTGTAGGTATAGGTGTAATTAAATAACCAACAATATGCATGTCCCTTAAATTGGGTCGAATTATGTTGTATTCATCAAACAAAATATTTGAAAGTATTAACATGCAAGTTGCGAATTCTTACCACGATACTTTCATATTATTTGTAACTTGTTAATATTCTTAATTAAACTTAAATGAAAAGAATAATCTTGTATCTTGTATATTTAAGGTCCCTGCAGTATTAAGTGAGTAAATAAAAATTTAAGACTAAAATATCAAAAGTGTGTTAGCTCAAATCCTAAACTAAGTGAAATTATTTTGTGGTGTCTTGTGTATGTCCAAAAATTATAATTTTAGAGAAAATAAAGTCACTTTTTTTGGAGAAAATTTATTTATGTTGGACATCTAACACACATGTACTTATTAGAGATTTTTTATCTTTTGTTATAAGAGCTAACATCCAAAAACGGTTTTACTTATTTTAAGATTTGAGCTTTCACACTTAGCCTTTTTGATCTTTTGTATTTAATTTATATAAATTCTTTGTTAGTAGAAAATATGTTAAATATGAACGTTTGTATATATGGTAGCTGAGGTTTCATGTAGTCAGATATCAATTTTATAAGCCACTGAATAGTGGGATCTTACTAAAACAGATACCTTTTGCAATATTAACACTTATTGGTATCCCTAATAACAATTGCTAAATTGAAATTTGATTAAATGAAGGCTCCTAAATGGTACACAAAGTTTCAAGTGGTCAAATCCCCCATATGCATAGTTATGTGGGAAAAATTTGTAAAAATAACTTATATTAAGGTTTCAAGCAACCAGCCTAGATATAATCAGGCAACAGATTTTTCTTCTCACCCTAAAGTTAGTTTAGGTGTCAAAATTCATTAAAATAGATTAATGCATAGACTATGGGCTGAATAACAAGAAATAATTGTATGTTAGCACAGATCTATGAATGTTGCTGTTATCTACCCTTCCTATTGTATTCTTAGAAGCTGATTTTCTTGTAAGGTACCTGGATCACTGTTCGCCAGATAAATTATTAATTAAGTTAAAATTTTACATACGAGTATGGGTACATTCTATCTCAAAAGTAGTTCAAATCAGGTTTTTTTCGTAGATCAAAATTGAATAAATAATAACGTAGATGTTGAAATTAAAAGCATTGGATAGGTACCTAATAATATATTCTCTTTTTGATACAATGTATAACCTTTGTTACTAGTTTCAATACAAATTTGAAAGAATAAACGATTTATTCGAATCTAAATATTATTTATTTTATCAACTAAAAAACCTTTCTTATTCTTCTTATTGTTGCAAGTCCTGTGACTCTTCATGGGATAATTTAATTAACAAATCCGCTTTCAACACAAGCTAATTGAACAAGCAAAAAATTGTTCATTGTCTTGCACAGTTTTGTTAAAGACAAAACACTTTTAAACCACTGTCTTCACAACATGCAGACAACTTATTTTTGACATTTACATGTGCCTCAACTTGAAGGTGGGCATCAGGGTTAAGAAAAAAATTAATTTTCCTGTGTCAAAAATGGATTAGCTAGAAGAAGTTGCTTTATAGCAGCATTTTGTAGATCAGGGCACTTGCCGACGAAAATTTCGATTAATTTTTTTTATAAGCTATTATTACTGGCTATTGTTTTCATTTAATTAATAATTAAATAATTAATGATAATTAAATCATGATGTTTATAATTAAAACCCATCGATTGTTTTAAGTTTTCTTTAATTGTTAATCCAAACTTGCTCAACTCTCTATGTATTTGCATGCTTTTAGTGGTCAAAAGTTTTGATTCTATGATTCTATTGATTATTATTATATTGGGATTAATAACATAGAGGATGACACACATTTATTTAATTAAAATTGTGTTTTTTGTGAAAATACTCCATTTATGTTCTCTTATTGTTTAAGAACAACGAAAGTAACCTACCTATTCGGCTACACCGCGTCAGACCACTAAGATCTCAACATGTGTATTATTTTATCTTGAACTAAAATTAAAAAACAATACAAAACAAACAGTATTACGGTGCAGTTTGCTTGTTTGATTTTAAATTCATATTGTTTTGTGAATCTTGATGTTCTACAAAATTTAAAAGAAACAAATATCATTTCTTGTTATTTCATTATGCCGATCTTTTAGATGCCGGCCAGCAGGCAGGAGGCAAATCGACCAAACAGGAAATTAAATTATATTGCTAGAAGAAAAGTACTTCTTTGAGTTCTGTAATCCTAAGCAATTCTACTAATAATTTACAAAATTACAAGAACTCTCAGTGAGGAGGGGCGTATAGCTACTCGTTCGTACTCATCTAGTCATAAAAGGGATCGATTTTAAGATAAAAATATGATGCATCACTGATGAAATAGTCACTCTATCAGCAATCTGTGTTGAGTATCATTGCTGTTATAGATTTATAATGCTATTAGGTAGGTATTTCACACACCAATTAAATTATTATTGTAAATCTATGGCGTAGTTGTTAGAATAAAATTCGTATTCCTACGTCAGTTTGTAAATTTTATAAATAAATCTAATAAAACATCTATGGTTTCTAAAACAGGTAGCCCAGGCCTTATACAAAGGAGTGAATTGCTCGCTTCTTAGTTGTCGAATGATTTATAATTGTTTGTTTATTTCGAAGATATAATTATAATGTTATCCCATGAAATATTCTCATTCTAGGTATAAATTATGTCACATTCGGATTTTATAAAATAGAGAATATATTACTTGCATTTTATATTATTTAGATGATAATCGTAGAAAACAGACTTTCTACATATATTAGACACAACAAAATAAATTCTGTGAAATTCTGTACTGGAAATGGTAGACGCAGTCACCTTTTCTAAGATTGCATCTTTGAGACATATTTTAAGTTAGTTCAGATAGGAAAATGTTTGGTTTATAGCTTGAAATTATTTTCTATTTTAAGCATAATTTTATTCATCCGAAAATACATTTTAAGGCTTTAGCTAACACATTTTTGACATTTTTCGGTAATTAGTTTTTGGTAAATTTATTTTTCTGATACCTCAACCTTTACATGTAACTAAATATTTAAAAAAATAACATAAAATCTTAGTCATAATATTACCTTTTTATAAATTAAAAGCTCAAATCTATTGTCTTAAATTTTAGAAATAAAAATTATGTTCATAGCTTTTATTTCTGTATGCATATTACAAGCATAACAAATATTGAATGAAACTTGAGTTTTATGCAATCATTTGTTCAATCTAGAACGTTTTGTATGATTGACATAGATCATTGACTTCAAAGTAGGAAATATTTTCATATCAATTTCTATAGACTTGCACACAACATTTATCGACATTGCAATATAATAAATAGACAATGAAAATATAAATAGTTCATTTACGAAAAAATATCTTCAAAAAAGCGTAATTTGACGAAATATGACTTACTTCATTAGAATATCTTTATATTTGGTATTCTATTCTTTATTTGATATGCGTAGGTAATTAGTGTGTACTATCTGAAATTGAGGTTCACAGCGCTTTTGGGACAACAAAACCAAAATCAATGTTTTACTTAATTAATAACAAAACTACTAGAAATAATCCCGAAATTAATAATAAAGCATTTTAAACTTTAAAGCTAATTGTTTTTGATAAATTCACTTATAAAATAACTTTTAGGGAACAGTTCTATGTAGTTTGATGCCCCTAAAAATCGATTAAATCAGAAATCGTTAACCAATATTTTTTAAATTAATATTTCTGGTTAGTCTTTCTTGGACTGACCGAAGATGATTGGGTTTCCCAAGTTGCACTTATAATCCACAGAACCCTTTTATCATAGGCATGTAGGTACACAGAGCTATAGTAGACATAATTAAACGAAATGAAAACCTTATCTAATTGTGTGTTGTAAAAATCAATTCTCTTTATCAAAACAACAATTATTTGCTACTAGACGATAAGGAAAACTAATATTTTACTACTGTTTCTTTAAAAATGCCCATTTACCTTCAATATGAAGCTACAAACTGTTTTAATGAATAGGATATTGCAACACAATTTAGAAATAACATTTCAAAAGACAGAATGTCGCTGTTTGTTAAACAATTCTCTAAAATAAACAACACAGCACGATGTGTACTTATCTAAGCCTGTTCTTCCTGGTTTTTCAAAGATAAGAAAAGCGAATTATTGTCAAAAGTTGTTCATAAATTGAAGTCGATTAACTTGTTTCTAAGGCACATTGATAAATTTTGCCGGGATACCTTTTAAAGGAAATGTGTATTATCAAATGTGAAACCGCGCTCAACAATGCGAACAAATAGGCAAAGTGTACTTTTTGTCAAGGGGCTATTTCCACCCCGGGCTGTTATTTATATGACCTACATTTATTTAACTAAAATTAAGGATTAATTTTGAAATAACTACACACCAAAATGCAACTTGTTAGTTTTTATTTTCTGTTTTGATAGGAAATTGATCTGCTATTTTGTTGCGTGATTGTTGTATGGACGTTCACACAAACTAACTTTTGTTGCATACGAAAGAATGTGAATTGGCCTACATTTATGATTTAGTTTGTATTAAATACTCGTTTTTAAATGTTGAATGATTTCCAATTTGTGGTGACCGTAGGGTTTTTTGGGGTAATTAGGTACTCACTTCTCTTTTCTCAGTGCAGATCTTGCAGAGCCATATTTGTTGCGCACTCATATTGTAGGTATCCACACTGCACTTGGGGCAGACACACCGCTCACAGTCAACACAGGTTTGAATGCTGCTTAGCAGACCGAATTCCTGACCACATAAGAGACACTCGGTTACACCAGATCCATTGGCCAAGCGTGAGATGTTGTCCAGTCTGTCGACCAGGGTTCTATTAAATGTCAAAGTAGGTATTATAGTAGTGTTAAGAGTAATAATAAAAAAACAGATATACTTTGATAAAAATATACTACTTATTTATACTACTCGCAAATGATAGCCCATGACAGCGGTTTCGGCCTTGTTGGGCCTGATCAGCCAGGCATAATCACTGCCTGACCAACATAAAATGTTCGTATATTTCATATCAAAGCATAGAAGTGAAGAAAATTTGCAAATTTTGCATAAAAAGAGAAAATGTTGACGATTTTCAGAAGAAAAGTATTGAAACCAAATTTTTTATTATTTCTCTTAAACACATCAAATGGCCAGTACCTGCTTTGACAGCGTGAGTGCCTTTTAATTAAAAAATAGGCTTTCAATATTTTTTTCTGAAAATTTTCTACTTTTTCTCTTTTTATGCAAAATTTGCAACTTTTCTTTACTTTTATGCTTTGAGATGAAATATACGAACATTTTATTTTGCTCAGGCAGTGATTATGCCTAGCTGATGAGTCCCAACAAGGCCGAAACAGCTGTCCTGGGCTATCACTTGCGAGTAGTATGAATAAGTAGTATATTCTTATCAAAGCATTCCTGTTTTTTAAAATTATTACTCTTAAACACGTGAGATGTTGTCCAGTCTGTCGACCAGGGTTCTATTGAAATGTCAAAGTAGGTATAATAAACGGTTCATATGAGTTCAACCTAGAGACCTACTGAATGATCATGCAAATATTACAACCCCGTGCAAAAATGTCGCCGCTCCCTTAGATTTTCATATTTTTAATGTGATTGTATAGGTTCGTACAACTAAGTTTAAAATTTCACACAACCATCCAATGGCCTACTTGAAGGTTGTGTGAAAATTTTAACTTTGTTGGTCATGTGATTTTCTCACAGTAACATTAAAAATAGGAAAATCTAATGGTGCAGCGACACTTTTTTCACGGTTCTGTATATGTTGGTAAACATTTAGTTGTACAAAATATAATGTACATGTTTTGGTCTTTTACTTTAATCAAACAAATAATAATTAAAGAATAACAAATTTAAGATTTTACTTCAAATGTATCGTAGGTTAGAAGCTGTCTCTGGTTTGCACTAAAAATTACATAATTCATAGGTCATCAGCTGTGTCAAATTACCAATTAAATCAAGTGAATACATCAAGTGGTTCAGTCAGTTTATAACTACACTCCTCACTATGATGTTCGGATTTTTCTTTTTTGGTCCACATAGCAGGCTCTGCAAGATGTACTTGTCAGAAACAGCAAACATTAGGGGACGGTTTTCATCCATTGATTTAAATTTGCTATAAAGATGCAAACTGCTTTATTCAAATGAAATAAAATTAAATTAATTTGCTTCTCTGTAACTCATAGGCCACTTCAATCAATATTTAATTGCATTTTTATGTGTTTATGCATAAATAGTGGATAATGAATCTAAAAAAACAGCGTTAGTAAGTACCTAAATACAAACCAAGTTATTGATTTAGTTAGTTGTGTAGAAAAATTTATACAATGCTTTGGCATCTAAAAATTTGCATATTACGAGTGAATTGTGAATGATTAAACGTAATGCAGTTTTTGAACAAAAAAAACAATCTTTAAAATTAAATTAGATAGAACTTTTTTTTGTAGAAATACATTAACTATATACCCATGTCATGTTTTTGTTTGTCTACAAAGAGATATTGAAGCTGCAGTCTAGGATCATGTTTTGTTTTGATTTTATTCATGCAAGTAGATACATATTGTACTAGGTAAGGGGGGTGGTAGTATTAGTTCATCCAATTCTGCATACCTCACTCTGCACTAGAGGAGACTAGTTCCAGGCTATGGACAAAAATCAATATTTTCAAACAAAACCCGGAATATACATACACATACATATGCTTTGTAATGTTAGAGAGTCGAATGTATATTGTAATGGTTATTGCAAAATCTGAGCGTCAGAAGTATTTTTTCCAATTGACAGAATTCGAGGGCTCCAAAATCATATTCCCCCAAAACAGTAAATGGAGGAAGTTGAGTAAGGGGGTCATTAGGTACTATTAAGGACACAATTTTTAGTTGCATCCATATGATCGTACCAGATACGTTTGGTAGGTTATGTGTTCTATCTACAGACATATAAAGAATCTTTGTAGGCTGGTAATTGATGAAGTCATTGCGTTAGTACCACCTATGAAATATCTCTAATTGTATTGACTATTAGTTTTAAATTTATAAGGTGTATTGAAAAAACTGGCCGTTTTCCCAAATTGTAGTATTTTTGTTGATGCATACAGCACATGTATAGATGAATGATTGATAGGTAGGTGCATGCAATTATATTTCGTGGTCAATGAACTGGCGGTCCTTGATTTCAGCAGCGTTCCTTTGGACAGCCGGTCTCAGATATTATCTGGAAGAGTCACTTGTTGGACAAGCAATGTGTGTGTTCGCTCCATTTCCAAAATGGGAAAAAAACAAATCGGTCCAGAAGATGCAACAATGTTAGGTAATCTTAAATCTATGAAATTATAAATCAATGCATATTTATCAATCTGTCATTATTCAAATGATAAACAACCATAAAGTATTCAAAATACACAATTTTTTATGCTCTATTCCGAAAATATTGAAATACGGCCATTTTTTTTTCAATACACCATTTTATTTTTAAAAGTATCATCATCATCATCAAGTGCCATACGCCTTGAGCGCCTTGGTGACGCCATTTCGAAAATCTTTCCGGT
>JAUYWI010072422.1:0-14202 GCA_034780595.1 Parotoplana pacifica | reverse complement strand
TGCCCCTCCTATCAAGCTACAAACACGGAATTGGGAAGGAAGCGTCTTCCATTTGTAGTCATTGGCAGGAAGCAGAAGAGGACACCAAACACTTACTAATTGACTGCCCACGCTGTGAAGCCATACGCCGAAATGTCTTTAACCCACAGACGATAAGCACCAGCGTTCTTGTAAAACAACAAAAAAGTTCTTACAATCATCCGGAGGACCAGCCACCCGCCTGGCAGAGGATTTTGTCGAACCGGCAGAAGATCAACAAGAAAAACAAATCAACCTACTTTATAGGCTACTTATGTATTAAAGTATTTGCGCCGTAGAATTAAAATATGCACTGATAGAATGTATGATGAAAGTGCACTCTATGATGTCTTGAAATAATGTCCATAATGTTGTGGTAGCACGGTAGCTTCAGTGTTTTATACCAAGTTAATGAGTAACAACCAAAAGAAAATATTTGTAAAGCGCATGGCAAAAGAGGGTTAACAGATATTTTTGGGGGACAAAATTAGGGGGAAATTTTACTTTTGAAAAATGGGAGGGTGTCGGTCTAAAATCAGACTTGTCCCCCCTAAAAATTAGAGCTGCTCAGACAGGTGTGGGTCTGAGCCACTCTAAAATAATACCAAGGATTTCGGCGTATTCAAACCCGATGTAATCCATATTGTTAATAGATTTTCAATTTTGTGATTTCCAAAAGTACCCACTCAATAATCAAAAGAGCACATGCAATGTGTCAAAAGTACACACGTAATGAAAATCATTGAATTAGCATAAAAGTGTACACGCTATGGCCATCAAACTGATTTAAATCTATTGTTGTACTCAACATTCATCCATCAGCATCTTCCGCTATTGCGCACTCTGTTGTTGATATATTTTTTGTACAACAATCCTATATTGTATACCTAATAATCAATAATAAAATGCCAATTTTAGTAAATTGTTGTAACGCATTTGATTTTGTCGTAAATAACTTATCGCGCAGAAATGTGATTCTAGTATGGATAATTAGATAGGTACAAATGTACCCTGGTTTCCTGTTAGTTCCCAACAAATACGACATCAGCGGGTTGTGGAAATGGTTTGTCGTTGACAAATATTAGGCTCTTTCTTGCATTAGCTACAACTATGTATGTATGTAAAGATTTTAAATAGCACTTACATATGACACTGATTAGCGCTTCTTCGCTGAGGACGACTTTATTCTGCCAAATGACCAGACAGCGAAAACGAATATCGTTATATTGTCGTTTTGCTAATAAAACCAAACCCGACGCCACCACTTCTCCGCCATAGGAGGCGGATTGTTTAACCAAAGTCTTGTTAATGAGTTTGCTTTTTGTATTGTCTAGTTTTATCCATTGCCATGAAATCATAGGTGCCGGATTGGCTCCTATGTTTGTGCCACATCTTATCACCAAACGTTCTAATTCACGATAGGGTCCAGGAGAACTTTTTGTCATTTTTAGGTTTTCTGGGGGAACTGTAAAGTAAAATAAAGAAAACAAATTGGCATGATTCCACGTTCACAGGAAATATGTTTTTATAAAAGATACTTATGTTATTTTTGTCAAAATTAGATTAAGCCCTATACTACTTACAAGTAATATAAATATATATAATTTTGACATAAATAACCTTTTATAAAGTACTTTTAACATCATCAAAAATTATAGGCCAATTGGATGAACATGAATAATAAGATTTTTTAATAGATAGGAAATTATCATTTTTGGATCATTTTAAAAACTTTTCCGATGAAGGATTTTTTAGGACTTCCAGTATGTCATGTATTTAGAATCCTTTTGAGATATCAAAAATCCTGTGAAGCAATTAATTTAAGGTTGGACCCTATTTTACCACAAAATGATAGACTTTAAACCGAGTGGTTAAGTTGTTACATAAAATTGTATAAATTAAAGAAATTTAATAGAACTAAATTATTCTTCTTTCAAATTAGAAAACAAATTAATAGGGCAATTACCGTTTAGCATTTGCCAAAGTTTTATAATACCTATTCGATCATCTGAAAAAAGGTGATTCACGTATTTGATAATGTAAACAGCCCATTAAATGTTTTTGACTATTAAGGCTTGCTAGTCTTGCCAGAGTATTATAGGCCTTCTGCAAATTGGTTAAATTTTGGACATTCTTAGCTTGTGCAATTTAAATCCCAGAACAACAAAATTCGGTCATTAAATTGAGCTTTCCCATGTGAACGTTTCCGAATTCAATAGGAATCGGTTTAGTATTTTTGAGATATTAATTCTCAGATTTAGCCATTTTTCTTAAATTGTTTCTTCTTTGTATATTGATCTATTTCTGCAACACCGATAATGGTAACTAAGTTTAATGAATTTGGCACAAGTATTAAGTATCCGAGGTGCTATCAAAATTTGTTTTAGTATTGATTGTTGATACACCCTAGCAACCGCCTAGACACGAGTAGCATGTGTTAGTAGTATAAAACGAAACTTTACCGATTTAAATCAAATTTGGCATAATAAAATAATAAAATTTGATCAAAATTCGTTATAACATTGTATGTTTCGTGATTTGCATCATTTTAAAGTTATAAAACTAATAACAAAAGACCCTAAATATGCATAGCTCACCCAAAATTCTTGAAATATTTAAAATTAAATATGGTTTGCTATGGGCTATGGTATTTAGGTTGGTTGGGCTCTTTGTAGATATTATTAAGTAAATTGGTATTTCTGTACAGGCATTAAATATTTTTGAAGATTTTAGAGCTAACAAAGGCTAACAAAGCATATTAACAATGATCTAACGATCTTGAATTTCTCTAATTATATTATGTATGTCTTCGACTTTGTTAGCTTGAAAATTTTAATTCATGTAGTGAAATACTTAGTAAAATCTACTTAGAGCCAAATCATAGCTATCCATATTTAAGTTCGGTTATTTCACAAAAAATAGCTTAGGTTATTTTTATTAAAATTAAGATTAACTACAGTACTATACATATAAAATACATAACTTTAAAAGTAACATAAAAATATTTTTTTTAAAATCTATTTTCCCTGAACGTACGACTGTCATTTTTTATTTACTGTAACATCAACAGAAATCAATTCCTTAAATTTGAAGTCAATTGGATAAACGAGAAAAAATTAGATTTTTGAGGAATAAAATTTAACATGGGAAAGACCATTTAGGTAAGATTCCCTTGTAGGCTTAGGCACCACTAAGACAACTGAATTTAATATCTAACCATTAACATAGGTCACTGTTGGGACCTCGTTCCCGTAGGGTGAAGCTCATGGGCTCCGGGACTCAGTAGAAAGATATTTTCCATAATGAGCAGTAAATTCAATGACCGCCTACCTTTCTATCAAATGCTGGTATAAATTTCATTATCTACATATCATAATTCCTGATTTGACCTGCCTACCTATCTGCGTAATAAAATAATGCAAAATGACATTGCCAAAATAAATAATACTAGATGTATAGCACCTGAACATGTTGCATTTCACTCAAACACAAATATAAACATTAAACATCTTCGTTCGTATCTAACTATAAATTATGGCATTCGAAGATTAATGGCTTCAGCTACATACAAACAAGAAACAACAAAAATATATAAGAAATAACCAGAAAGCTATAAAGCCTTATTCACAAACTCTCAATTGAACATCTGTAATAACCCTACAAATAGACTGATGAAGTCGATCGAGTATTTCTGTATTAATTCGAGCCTAACGTAAGTATCTGCATGTTAAATGATGAAGCATCTTGAATGACAACGTTGCGATTGCTCCTGATTGTCCTAGCAAAGATTAAATGAAATCTCTGTAGGTAATGTATAACAGCGTTCCCGCCTATACCCAACATGTTCCTAGAGTCACACATTCGAGTACATATGTAGGTATGTCGGAAGGTGTGGATATCACGTCGGCAGCTTGGGTAGGTACTTGCCTTTACGAACCAGATGTCTAACTACCAACCGTTATCCAACGACATTCTAATCCAAGTATTCAGTTGCTCTCAGAGAGGAGGTTATCGTTCGCGCGGCAAACATACTTCCGATCTCTATGCCCTGGAGGACGGAAGGGTCACATCTAACCCGACTTGACACAGAAAGAAAAAGTTGGACAAAAATAAATCATATAGGATAAGCCAGTTTATGTTGAACTTTAGACACACAGGTAACTTGACATCATTTTAATTTTCTATGATAATTAATTATTAATTAGAGTTTCGCTTTTCAAAAGGTAAAACAAACCATTTTTGAACCTGAAACAGATCAGTATAAGACACTCGTTTTGATTTTTTTTCTTTACATATTTTTATAGATTTTTTCAATCTATGTATAAATAGGGCCAAATTAAGTTTGGGAAAAAGTACTTTTCATGCCGAAATTATGCTTTCGTTGAATATTATAATTGATTTATCAAGTCGTGCAAAATTGATTTTCATCATTGAATGATTTGCTGACATGGTCTGTTTGAATGTTGTGCTTAGTTAAGATTTATTAGGACATATTGTATTGTTAAAATATTTAATCATTGGGCAACACTGTATATACCCGAACAATGTTTTGTTTTACATACGAGTATAGTAGTTATTTTATATTGGACATGTTCATAATAAAATATACAAGTACATATTGATTTTTAAATCCTTACACGTTAGTTATATTGAATTTCATTCTGTTGAAAATACACATACCTACATACATGGTGGACATGTGGTTTTCATTCTATAGGCGGTAGATTGATTTTTATGTGGTGTATTTTAATGTTTTTAGTAAATGTAAACATGATTTTGAGTTTTGTGAGGTTATTTATCCATTGCAATTGAGGTAGGGTGGCTTTGGCTTGCGAGAGATAACATGAATAACACTTCACGTATAGTAAAACATAAATATTTTATAAACATGAAATAAATGTTTCAATCGTTATTTTGGTGCATTCTTTTATAAATAATCTAATAATACCAACTGTTAGAACATCCCTCACTGTCCTATCCGGCCTAAATGTGGATATTGCAGGTCAAGACTTTCAGTCAGAAACATTGTAATACATATACAACTACCTGTCTATAGGATTTCGTATCAAGACATGACTCACTAAACAGAACATCGGGAAAACAGATTTGATGACTTTTAAGCATTTTGAAATTCGGCTAAATAAATAGACTTTTTAAAGAGTCCTTTAATTTCTGGTTTTGACTGAGACGGTGATTTTTATGTGTTTACATTAACATGAAGTAAGCCCGGGCTAATTTCTTTTGATTAATATAAAAATATACAAACCAAATGACTACTATTATCTTGAACCTTCTTGATGCAGACACGATGTCTAGAAACACAGATTTTTTTCTGTTTATAAAATAAGCAACTTGCCTGTAAAATAAATTTGGAAATCAAGATATGAAATTTCAGAACTATATGGATTTGCAGACAGTCTTCCTCGACTGTACCTACTACATTAATAAAAATGTAAATCCTTAGATTAGCTTACTAATTCGTTTTCGTCTTCAACAGAAAATTGGGTTCATCTGTATTTTTCTGCATACTTAAACAAACAATGGTTTGATATTTTTAGATCAAATACTTCAAGATGCCGACACACATATACACAGACATGACTAATGGGTACCTACGTTATAACCCATGAATAATTTTATGTATTGATTTTAAGATAAATCTGTATCGAATTGTTACAAAATGCAAGAGCTCCCAATCTAAACTGTCAGTATAGGTTTTGCAGATTGTTTTTTTTGCTTTAATTCTATCATTGAGTGTTAATAAAACACTTTATCAGTTTTGAGGTATATTAGTTTAAAGTGTTTTTTTTTTCAATTTTAAAAAATCACAAAATGTCCAAACTTACAATATCTTTGGATATTTTTCTCTGGAAACATGTGAGTAACTAATTTCTTTCGGATCTGATTATTTTATGCAGTTTTTATTTAATACTTTGCAGACAGATTACCGACTTAATTAATTTTATATTACGGTATACAGGGTGGGCTAAAGGTAGCACGACAGCTATAAAGAACGACACACAATGCAAAAAGTAGCTCGACAGCTATGAAGATAAAAATTGCAGAATTTTAATTACATGAATTACATGATCAGTGCAATGCAAATCTAAATTTAAATATCTAATTACAAGAAATAGTGTTAGGAACAAACCACAATCTACAGTAAATGTTCAAACTGCAAATCGTTCTGTTCTATGCACAAGTTCTATTGAGAACACACTCACATGCAGATGCACACAATTCCTTGTCTACAATTGAAAACTCATCTGTAATTGCTGCTCTCAGTTTGACCAATGTTCTTGGTGGTCTTATGTGGCATTATGTATTATGCATTGTATGTTGTTCTTTATAACTGTCGTACCTCTGTTAGCCCACCCTCTATAACGGCTTTTAGAAAACTATGCACAAATACAGTTTTAAATTACACATAATACCGATTTGTTTAGGCATCAAAATTATATAAATAAATATATTCTAAAACCCCAGCAGAAGTTTTTTTTTTAACTTACACATGACGTTGAACAGCAAAGGATCACTTGGTTTACTTGGTTCTGCCCCATCAGGCGTTAAGTACGCCTTGCAGATGAAGCTGGCGTTATTATCGTGTTTCGTAAGGCTGATTTTGTGCTCAATTTCCGTGAAGTTTGATTCGCCAGTCCTCCGGCGGTAGAAGATTATGTGTGTGGGCGATTTGGCGCCGATAGTCCTGCACGATAAGCTCACTAGTTGGCCGGTCATTACCGTGGTCGAGACGTTAGCCTCTATTATAACACGTTGTGGAAGGGCTGAAATGATAATATAATGTCTTTGGTAGCGTGTCGTCGAATATCGGTGATTCGCAAAAGTTTCCCTGTCTGATGGCAAAAAACAGGGATTGTCATGAGAATCTTCATTTTCATGTGAAGAAAATTTCAAGTGCTAAACTAAACTATTACAGAAGGGTTCATTTTTTGGGAGGTAACCTTATTTAAACTATTTCTCTTTCCGAAAAACATTACAAGAAAGAAAAGAGGCATAGTCATCAGGTAGACGGTCATTTGTTAGACAAGATTACAATACCTAAGAAATGACGATATGGTACTTTCTAAAAATGACAGATGACTGAAGATGACTATTTTTGAAAATTACAAGTCCTATCTTGTAATGTGTCTAACAAATGACCGGTCTAACAGATGACTGGATCCCCAGAGGAAATTTATGTGTCTAATATTTTCGTTGTGCCTAGAAGTATTTTTAAAATATATTTCTATGTATTAATAAAACATAAACCAATAGATAGGCTGTTGCTAATGGAAACTTGCTTACAATGTATTGAAAGAATGATGCTCCTCTTGGCATGATCTTTGCGCTGATTGATTGCATGGCATTCGATATGTCTGTCTGCCTCTGGATGCACCGAATTGATGGTCAGACGTGAGACATGAGGCGATACGCGCACCGGTTTGGGCAGCGGTGGCAAGGTTCGGTATTGTGACTCATAGGTGCGCTTCCAGTTCATAATGATGGCACTTGGCGATGAGGCTGGCTCGTACTTGGATGCATTGAGTTTGCAGGTCAACTGTACAGGAGTCCCTACTGCAGCAATAAGCTTGTCAGCTTCCAGAGACACTATTTGAGGCTTGTCTGCAATGGAGTTCAGATTTAGTTTGAAAATAAATGAATAAGCTCCATTGACTGAAATGTCTTTGCTTTAAACCTTTAATCCTTTGTTCGGAGCCGGGAGGACAATTTTTTCCACATATTTTTGTCAGGGGGGGGGGCAATAATCTCATCCACCCCCCACCCCAATATTTTTGGTCTGGATTATGTACTGAATGTCCTTATAAAAACACTTCAATTGGCTCTCAGATGGCCATATTTGACACTTTAATTTTCAAAACTTTCTGTGGGACGACCCCAGAACCCCCTCCAAAGGGGTCAGGGATTTGTAAATATTTCTATTTTTTCTAAACATTAAGTTAGATTCCTAATACATGAAAATGGAGGGCTCTATTTTGCTTCGGCTCCCCTGTTAAATGTGCGTGCGCATCGCAGATAAATGCAAAAAAAACTAAAATTATTTTATATGTCGTTATTTTAAAATATAGTGTGTTAAATTACCAGCATGATGAGGCTTCAAGCCATTCTTGTGAAAATGCAAGAAACATTTTGGATGGTAACTGAGAAGTCCCGATCTGTCTCCTTGGGATTGTTGACTCTGGGCATATGTTCGTAGTAAAGTGTATGATGATCCCCCAGGAATGATTTTATCCAATATTTTTGCTCTTGAAAGAATTGCAAAATATTCCTTTAAATATATGTTCAGGAGAACCCATGCACTACTAAACTAGTTTAGTAGTCCATGGTAGATCTGTTGCAGATTTTCTGAAGACAATTCAGGGATGCATTGATGCTGGTGATTTATTTCAATAGACATTTCCAATTTGTTAAAGATAGATTTCTAATTTGTGTAAATAGTAAACGTTGAACTGTTTATAAAGTAGAATTTAATTTGTCATAAAAACGTCAAGACATTATTACCAACCTGTACTATAGGGCATGGGAAAAACATTTAACCGTGTTCTCCTCTGTCATCTAAATGCCTACATGGTAAATAAGTATAAATATAGAAGAAATTGCCAATTAAAATCTGGCATCTGTGTTTTTGGAAAACGTTTTAAAAATAAAAAGAACAATTATTGTTTTTTCTTTTCTTTTTCATACAGAAGCAAAAAGTTTTAAATTTTTCATGAGAAAAAGCAGTTTCATAAGATATCAATCTGATATTTTCAGAATAATCTTTCAAATCAATAGAATTATAGATTTAAAGTGGCCACCAATTGTAAAATTTTATTTATTATTTATAATTTTTTGACCGTGTCTTTCAAAAATGTCTTTCAGAAAAGTTTTCCTTGGCTTCTATTCCTACAGGATGTCCCCAAAATACGAACGCCTGTTAAATTTGACTAAACAATAGTGCAGCTACAACAGGTGGACTTCATTGGTGGCTACAGGCGGCTGCTTCACGCTTCACATGGAAAGCAAGTTTTTTATTTCGGAACAAGGCATTCAAAGAACACCGTATAGCTACTGTTGTGTAATGCATTCTTATTGAATACGAATGACCTTAATTCAAGGACATCCTAAAGATGTCTGCGTCCTTATTTGCGAACGGCTTGGTGGTCACAGTTTACAATATTTAAAATATAAGATCACAAATAAGTCCATAGAAATCAGTTTCTCGACAGACCTACGGAAGTCCATGGTGAAAGGCTGTCAGCTATTATTATTGATCGAGAAAAATGAAATGGACTCTCAAAGGACAATTACAGTAACAAATAAGTTTTATAATAAATATTAAAATTTTGCATTGTCATTGCAAATCTGATTATTCGAGTATGGAATCTTTTACAAATATAGAAATTTGATTTCCGTTTTTTTTTTTGTGGAACACTGTATAAAGTCGACAAATCAAGTATATTTAATGAAGTAAAGATATTCTAGTGATCTACCTATTGAAGTTAAAACGTACCTGAAACTTTGAGAACTAATTTGTTACTAGATTCTCCTTTGTACTGACAGTTCCATTTGCCTGCAGCCTCTGTGCCAACCTTCTCTATTGTATAGCGAAAGATTCGGTGTTTTTTGGTACTGGTCTCAGAGCAACCAAATACCTCTAAAAGAACATAGGAAATACTTCTAATAAAATAATATTAAAATCTATTTTGTCAATACAGTTTACTTACCTATACTTATAAAAATGGTACTTTGTGTTAACTGGGCGGTAGATGGGATAGGTTTGACCAAAAGGAAATCCAAGAATTTACCTTCATAGAGGAAGAAGTAAGAGCTTCGACTCTTACAAAATTATTATGTTGATTAGAAAAAAAAAATTATAAAAAGTTAGTGTAAAATACTACTAATGCTGATCAGTAGTAGGTGTATTTGATGATTTTATGAACATAATGTAATTTCACTAAGTTTGGTTTTAGTTCCTTAGTGGGAGTTAGCTCTATAGTAGAATACTAAACGCTTATTGGCTGAGGATTTTAGTGTGCCATCTAATGTCTAATTAGTAGGTAAAAATAATCTAAATCTGCTTCCAGATAACTTAACAAAATGGCGACTGTTGACATGTAGGTACTTCGACTAAACAGTTTTTTTAACTTTGAAGTTGATTTTCTTATAAATTAAAAAACTATTTTCATAAATAGTCACTTTTAAAATATATATAAATATTGAATAATGGAGACGATACTCCTATTATTTTTACGTATTCTACTTTTGAAACCCATTGTGTTTGACTAAAAGCGATAATGTTGCTACATTTTGCTTCTCTAGGAAAAGGGTTCTATTGTCATTCTATAGAATGATTAACATTTTTGAAATATTCGATCCGTGCCTACATCATGTTTGGAGATAAATTTCGACATTTAAAGCAAATATCTACAACAATAAAGATTATTTTTCTAAATATTAAAAAAAACAATAGAAAAACAGTATTTTATCTATCAAACATTTTAGTAAGTAATTATTATTTGTTTGTAGTTAATTGTTATTAATTTGCAAAATATCTCTAAAATATCTCTAAAACAATATCTCTAAAGCAATATCTCTAAAATCAATTAACGTTTTTTGCCGCGCTCGCATAGCGAATTTTCTCTGTCGAATACTTTTCTGGATTTGTAGTGCACGTTATTGCTTCTATAAATTAATTTCGAGTCAAATTAGCAGCAAGTAAGAAATAGATCTGCCGAAAACAAATCCCTCATGTTGGATGTCCGACGTCCTCAGGTTTTCGGTTTTATTAGGATATGAACATATTAGATATTTATGTATGATTAAAATTATCTTAAACAACATTTCAATAATCCTTTGTTTAGTGAGGTTTTCACCACCCATTTCTCTTACTAAGGGTTCTAATGGACCCCACTCCAAACTTAAGATATTAACTTTTTTTCAAAAATTTTGAGCTGAGTTCAATTAAATTAAAATTATGTCATGGGTTGCTGCTGAAGTAGATGCCAGCAGAATTGTTTATTCAAGCTAAGGAAATTCCAAGAATTAAGGAAATTTAAAAAAATATAGAAAATTCTAAGAATAAAGTAAACAACGTGAAAAAATAGATATCCAAATTTAATACATATATAATAGTTTTTAATTGCTGCAATTGGACTGAAAATTTGATTAGTTTTGAATTTTCCTGTAGTTTCATAACTATTTTGGGGTGGTTAATATAATTTCGTGAAATTTTCTAGTTACAAAAGAGAGTATTATATGAATCTTTTTTAGCTATTTAGATCAATTGAAGGAATAAATATTATATTTGCTTAAAAGATAGGTATTTGATTCTCTGGATAAAAATCAATGTTTTTAAAAACTATAATATGGAGCAACAATTCTTTTAAATAGAAAAAGTGCGGTCCATCACTTACGAGATAGTTTTACAACTTCAGCTATAGGGTTATTACAGCCAAGGCTATGTTATGTCGTGTACATTGTGTGATACTACGAATACGAATTTTAAAATATCTCTGACCTTAACCCTCAATCGTCCGGATATTTTACCAATCATATATCGTCCACATGTCTACATGTGTAGACATTGTAGGAATATTTGTATTTTATGCTGAAAGTCTCGTTAATTGTGTTTTAGTATTTTAAGTAACTTATATTTAATTTAAATTTGTTAGTAATTTACATTTTAGTAACTTAACTCAAGAAAACTCAAATAAGCGTTGTCTACACATGTAGACATGTGTACGGTTGAGGGTTAAGATAGTGATTCATCCAATATTCCTCTCCTAAATTGTTTGTTCTGAAACGATTTCGTCATTTAATTGGTATCTTACTTTCATCGTATCCAGGTACGGTCATGGTAGCCGTACAGTTGTGTTCACAGATTCCCTCTCTTGACAGAGGGCATGATAGATAAACTGTAAAGCCTGAGTCCACAGGAACGCGACACTGTAACGTCAATTTTCCCGGCTTCTCTATCTCTAGTCGTCGATTTTTGGCGAAGTTCGCCCCGGCTACACGCACCCATTGTGCTTTGATCAGCGAAGATTTGCGTGCCTCTGTTGCTAAGCATATCCAAAGGCAGACTGCTGAAAACAAATTATTAATACTGAACTAAGGTGTTCAACTACGTTTTCCAGTCACAAAATTTTAGATACAGTACCTAGGTATAATACAACCCCCACAAAAATAATCGTAACACCAAAAAATGATAGATAACTATTTTGTTTCCAAACGAATTCCACAAATTTTTCTAGATCAATATTTTTAAATGACATTTTCTCCATTGTTTGGCACAATATTAGAAAGTTTCAATAAAAAATATTGACCCAGAAAAAATGTGGAACTCGTTTAGAAACAAAATGGTTACCTATCATTTTATAGTGTTACGATTATTTTTGAGCGAGGTTGCAGTTTCTCTCTAGACCTCGGGATCGTTCGTGTGTAGAACAATTTCTGTCTATCTCCTCTCTGTGTCATTCATTCTTTAGTGATAAATTATTTTTAATTACAAAACCATTTTTTGTAGGCGTAACAAGCGTGGGAAAATTGACTATTGGATAAGATCAATTAGTAAGTATTTACTTCAACTTTGTGCCTCCGAAATTTTCACACAACCCAAATTAGGTTGAGTTGGTAGTATATTTCTTTAGAACATGAATTTCTGTTGCTGTTTTTTTTGCATCATACTAACTTCGAGAACTATCAGGAGAATAGGCTGCAATATTCTGGCAGTGAATGCTGTACTGCTGAATTTGTCTGTTTAGGAGTGAGATGACGAGTCTTACTTTTTCAACCAATGAGAGTGGAAGTCTTATTTTATGTTGTAATACTCTATCATCTTGCAAGACTCGTTGACACTGTTTTAACAAATTCACCTATTTTTTTAATTATTTTTTTTAATAATTGTACATAATAGTGCAGTATTTTTTTAGCTGTAGGAATTAAAATAATCTGCTCCTATTTTGTTTCATACTTTTATTGCTTCTGAGATAAATAGGTTGATAAACAAACACTGCTTGTTTCCGCAATTATCCTGTGATCTTCTTAATTGGGACCTATGGTATTCCAGGCATGATTCCGCCAAGATGTAAAAAATAAAAAGTTACAATTTTTCTTATTATCTCAGAATCTGGGGGGTGGGTGTATCTATCTATCACGAGCCTTCCACCACCACTAACCTAAGTCATAGTAGATAGTTTAACTAGAACAAGATGAATTTTCTGCCTTCCTGAGAACAAAACCTGAATCATCTCTTCATAATGAGAATTATGAAACTTTAGTCTTTATGCGCTAATTACTTGTAGAACTTTATTAGCCTAATACCAGCATGGTAGCCCACACTAGTCTTCTGTGGGATGTGTTTTATCTCCGAAAATACCTACAAACTATACGTTGTCTATTAGAATTAAATTTGTATGTTTCACATCGCATTGATGTCCATCACACAAAAGCGGTTTTCTCACATAAAACTTTGTTCGCATACCTATTCACCATCATGTATAGAAATAGTAGGTATTCTAAAATAAGCATGTTTGATAAACTGATTGAAGCAACATCTAAATTAGATTCCCTACAGTTGACGTACCAAGGAATTGGATGAGGGATTTCATTGAACATTGCATCTTTTTTGGTCGTTTATTGAAGCGTTCAGATGGCTGTTGTTGTTCTTGTACTTAGCAAAATCTGAAGAAAAGACAATTTATTTAAGTTAGGTATATTTTGTTCATAACTGTCTATTACTATATATAGGTAAGTTGTAGGTGTAGCAATATGTGATAAATTTAATTAAATTTAAACCAATATATTACCACATGCGGTCCAAGTTTAAACATTAAATACTTTTAGTGTGTTACGAGTATGATGTGGATTTTCCCTCTACCTTCATTGTAAGGTGGTTTTAAAATTAGTAGCAACTGATTAGCTTTTTTCAATTTTTATTTTAACAAAACAGATTTTATAATTTGTATACTTTAAAATGTCATCTTTTTATCTTTTAAAATTATTTATGTTTCATAATATTTGTGTCAAGTAGGTAAGCCACAAATGATCCAAGTACCTAAAGCCTACTTTGATAAGTTTGCCATTGTGACTCATTCTTGATCTTTTGTTTTTTAGTTGTACAAAGATAGTAACCTTATTCATACCGGGGGGGGGGGGGGGGGGGGGGGGCCAATGGGTTCCGGC
>JAUYWI010072421.1:0-25611 GCA_034780595.1 Parotoplana pacifica | reverse complement strand
TGTTCACAGCGGCTTGCATGCTGCCTGAAGCAGAGCTAAGCCCTATTAGTGGAATAAATTTATTGATAGGAATAAATACTGTCTACGTTTAATGGTGATATTTCCATTCATTTTGAGAAACAGTGTACATAGCATTTCTTGAAGAGTCATTTGCTGCTTTCAATACCTACAAAATCAGACAAACTCAAGAGCAGTTGGAAAATGCAGTTTTGTATCATGATAATTCTCGTCCCCTTACCTATGTAGCAACCAATCAATTTCTTCAAGCCAAAAATTGTGTAAGGCTTCCACAATCATCATATTCATCCGATACAAACATTCTTTACAGGTTTGTATTGCCAGAATTGGAGATGGAACGATCAGCTATCCACTTCAAATCCTTCAGCAAGCCCTACAAAGAAATACGGAACATATCAGGAGCCAGTTTGAGAAATTGAAATATAATAATTGACTATAATATCTAATTTGTGTATTTTGGACATTCATAAAACTATGTAATTTCCTATATTTGTAATAGTTTTATGAATGATATGATAAATTTCTTATTATTTAGTAAAATGTTGTTTTTTATATGGTAAATGAGTATTATTTGCAGTCATTTTAAAAAACATTTAAAAGAAAAGTAAAACCAAAATATAAGGAAAACTTTGAAGTGTGTATTGTTGATCAAAATTAACAAAACAACTCACATTTTTCAAAATAAATCCTTTAAATTTGGACATAAACCGCAAAACTGACACTTTCTAAATATTTTACGAGATTTGCTTTGCGGCTCCATCACCAAATTCAAAATAGAATCGTGAAGCTTGCTACAGGAGTCACGAAATTTGAATTTTTCAAATACTTGTCAGTCAAAGCCATCTTGTATAAATGTTATCTCCATAGTATATAGAGCATCAAATCTGCTATTCAGTGGGTGTCTAGACCCATCAACACTTTTACGGTAATCTGTAGGTGGACCCTCAACTGCCAAAATAAAATTTAGTCATGGAAGCTTAGCTAGGGACATCAAATATGAAGAATGATAAAACTTGGTCTAAAAGAACTGCCTCCATGAAAGTAGAAAAGCGCAGGGTCACCAAATTCAAGCTTTCTATATTCAATTTAAGCCACAGCTGCAGTTTATTAGAAATATTTACGAGTATTAAGAACATCAAATGAGAAGAACAAAAGTTTGTGCAGAACAAAGTAAAAAAGGGAGTAAAAATTTCGATATCTCTAAATATTTTTCAATTTTCATTGAATTTATAATGTTGAACATAGGTGGGTGACTGGAGCCGGCTTACGTATATTTTTACGTGTGTGTGTGTGGGCGTAAGTGGCAATAAACAATCTGGATATTGGTGCTGGAGATATTTAAACCACATACAGGTACAAAAATAGGGTTAGTGAATCAGTTTTACATTTGGAAAAAAAATCTTTTTTGGTCTTTAGTATAGCATTTTAAAGTTATATAATTTCATTGTCATTTTTCACAGAGAAGTCTTGAATTATTATTTTAGGTCGAGCACTTCGGATACTGCGACTGGCGAAATTGCTGTCATTACTACGGTTACTGCGTTTGTCGCGTTTAATGCGCTACGTTTCACAGTGGCAAGAAGTAAGTCAATTTAGTCAATAATACGAGAATTCATAAACATTTCTTTTGGTACCTTGTAGCTTTTATTAATATTGTTTTGCCAAAAATCACGAAACAAATATAAACGTAAAAATCATGGTGTACCCCGCAGACTAAGTTGAGTTCCGCTTACAAACTGATTTTATGTAACTATAGCTGAACAAAAAAATGAGTCTTCCCCCCTTCAGTGATGGGGTTCCACTTCTGTTTATAACACACCCCACATCCAAAGTCCTGGCTATGCCCCTGACAATAATTCGTACATTATAGTATTTGCATTTTAACGGAAGAATTTCAAGGAAAATGTTAAGAAATGATATATGTAAAGACCATAGATTAAAAGTATTATACAATAGCTATGATAAATACAGACAATAATGACTCTCGTTGCGGAAGTTGTTCTATGAATACTTTGTTAGTGTAATATCACCTGCATGGTGATATGTATATTGAAGTCATGTATCCATCCTTTTAAAATTATTCGGTATTGTCCGTGTAAAAAAATCTTGATGAAATATTACCTACATAGGCTAATGTTAACAAAATTTCAGTTTCATAAGTAACGAATTAAATTGTCTTTTGTGTCAATTAATATTCTTTAATTCTAATTTATATCTTTAAACCTTTCGATTTTGTCCAGCTGTAGTTTCATTCATAATTTAGATTCTTTCTCCAAAATTTCGTCTTAAATGGATCTGTTTTATTGACATCAAATTAATATCTGTTTAGCCACAGAAGCTAATAATACAGCAACTGGGACACAGGTGTTAGAATAATGCTAAGTAAAATATGTATAATGGGATATTTCAGAAACATTTAATCGACATTTAAGGACCCATTTTCAGTGCCTTCCTGATTCTCTCTCTATATTTATAGCTTCAATGTTTTTTAAATGTTATAACTCTAAATGACTGATGAACGTAAAAGTACGTAAAACATGTTGACTTATAAGATTAATGGAATCCAGTAAGTAATTATAATTACCTACTGTATTCCATTAATCTTTTTCATTTTTAGCGAAATAATCACAGATGTACACTATAATTACAGAATTAAGTATCTTTCCAATTATGAACTTGTAAAAAATGATATAATGTATCATCCAAGACAAATTATATTCCTAATTAGCCAAAAATTCACCTACTATTTACATCTATAAGTATATATGTACACCTCATTTATTATTTATCCATTCTACTGTTAACATAATTATAGGATGGCCGTAAAAAGTTTGGTTTTTAGCAAAAGAATGTCTTTTTTAATGTATTTACAGGTTAGTCAAAGTTATATGATACAACTATATCAACAATACAAACGAAATAGGCAAACAATACTTTGAATTTATCAGCAATTTATACAACATAATCACCATTGTTAGTTAGATATGACTTCTCTACAATGTTTCGCCAGGTAATGAAATTTCTTGAGCAGCTTGTGTCTTGTCAACGAATTTAAATAATATTCCTTTACAATTCCAAATGATTGACCTATCTGTCGCGTTTCCATATTTCGAAACACATATCTATCTACCAAGTAGATTTAGATCGGGTGAATTGGGGGATTGTTTCACATTATTAATTGCCCGTTCTTCAAGAAATCGTTGAGTAACATAGGCCACATGGGTAATATTTTAACTTCAACTAAAAAACGAAATTGTTTTAGGTCATCCTATAGCTTTGTTGAAGTTCGATTAAAGGTTTACGTTCTATGTATCACCCATTGAACTAGTTAAAGTTCAATGGTATCACCTACCTATACCTATTCGTCATAATATGGTAAGTACTAATGTCAATAATATATAAAGTACATTACAATAAAGGTTATTATCAAGAATATCCACCTTTGAAGTTTACACAAAACACCTATTGCTTTATTTCCTGTATTTTTAATTGCTATGCTCTATCTAAAACTCAATAATAATTACCCACATTAAAAATGCATCATTATTCACATAGTAAAATCAATGAATTCCTTGCAGTTCTTAGTATTATTCCAATTAGGTAAATAAAATAAAATAATAACTTGATCTGATCGTTTTTTCATGCATTCACACAATATCGTCGTAAAGCTTCTCATATGAGGCAGCAATGCCTACTAATGAAATGTCTATTTTAATCATTAGGCTGTTTAGCTGTCGGATGTTGATCAACATGATACAACGGACGTTGTGTAATAGAACAAATACAATGGTGGGAGGCAAGGAAAGTTTTTTTTATAAAAGCATAGTAATATTATATATGTACATTAAAAAATAAACAACCTTTCTAAATTAAGAGTTCATTCACTGTCTTCTAAAAGAGTTACATAGTATATCCTTCATTTGCTCTCCTGTCTAGAACGGGGCCACTTTTTTTATAAATTCCTTTTTTAAAACACCTCACAATACGTCATTAAATTTAAGTTTTAAATTTGTGAACAATTTTCGTAAATAATTTGGAAAAAAATATGAAGTCCTAAAGAGAAAAATTAGTAAAAAGTCATTTAAAAAATGCTGACAAGAGTAAAGATACATAATTTAAAAATAAAGTTCATGTACATATACTGAAATCAGAGGCCAATTAAGTCGCGTATCTAAGGAAGAGACCTGTGCCATGTCATTTTGTTTTTCTACTCATTTGAACGTGAAGATATTATTTTTGATGGATGATTAAAATAATACAAAAATACAAGAAATGAATCAGAACTTGAAGGTGAAAACGATATTTATTAAATATTTTGTAATACACTATTTTTCAATAGGCAAAAGAGTAAATATAAAGATTGAGTTTTTACTAAATCCAGGGCCTTTAATTTAACACACAAAGACCCAAATTATAAAGGAGGAGTGTCAAAGTTCAATTATAAATAACTTATAAAAATAGGATTAGATTAATTAATTACCTTTATTTATTCAAAAATAGGCTTGTCCAAAATATGTAGTCTCAAAATGAAAAAATATATACCTACTATTTTAAAAAACTCTCTCAGTTTTTCTAACTAGGAGATTTATGACCCACCTTCATTTAGAAACTCTGGATTATTAGGTGGGGAAATGTAGATAAATCTCCAATGCATTAAAAAAGAAAACATTTTCCAATTTAACAGTGTGACTGCTGAATAGCTTCAAATGTCAAAAATCCTCTCAATTTAGATATAAAATCATAAAATCACGCATTAAATTATAAAAAGTTTAAGTAATTTTTATGTAATAAAACCGAATAGCTTTTATTAAGCTTATCTTTCTCAATACTTAAAATTAAAAATGTTAATTTTTCATTTACTTGTAGAAATTGTGAATGAATTATTTCTTTTGCTACCAATTACTACTGATATTGTTTTTAGATTATGACCTTGAAAACCAATAAATCAATGATATTTCGGCATCCAAAAAAAGATAATTTATAACCCTGCAGTTCTATTAAAGTTCTTTTTATTGCTGAAACAGCTGGGGTAAAATAATATTACTTTCATTTAAGATTTTGAGAAAATATAGGTACTTATGTAATATCTAAAATCAATAATGTCGGCCGTATTGAGTAGGTCAGATAGATATAGAATTAATAGAGATTTTGTTCCTAGTTTTGATGATTGCAATATGCGTAGACTCATCATATTTATGTTTTCTTGTTGCCCATCGATACTGATAGAAATGTGCTAAAGCTTGGTTCATTTAATTTTCATATTATACATACATATATAAGCTTGCGTTTTAAACTATTTATATCGACTACATTAATGAATATGAAATTTGACATGCAGCATAATTTTTTCAAATTGTTGTCCATTTGGTTTCCGAGAACAACTAGTTTTCAATTTGCATTAACTTCCATTTAGTACTTAGTCAAGAATCTTTTATCATACAGTATATAAACCAATATTTAGAATGCAATTATAGATTTTTAACGATTTTTGGTATTAAGAAATATGCATATTTTCTTACTATTTTTCTATTGTAACCTTTTCTTTTTCTGTGCTGTTTCTTTTTCATTATGTTTAGTAGAGTAGTCCTTTTAGTTTTCTCATTATTACTTTTATATTTTTATTCTATTGATTTTAATGGTATAGGAGATATATTGCATAATAAGTCATATATAATGTGTCAATTATTATAACTTTTCTAGTAACCCGTAATAACACACATCTATTTCTTTATTATCTGGTAACTTCCGTGACATTGACTACGAAAATCTGTTGACAGGTTGCATTTATTATTAAGTGACATTGGGTGTAGATTAGGAGGTACCACCTATATGTTCCTACTTCTGTTCAACCCAAATAAACTTTTATTGACATAAATAACTAAAGAAAATAAAGAAAAATTAGATAGATTATGAAAAATATTTTATTTATAATATTGTCTACAATCGCTTGAAATTTAATGTCTCTTTTGAATAGATATTCCTGATTTATTAGGCTAGGTACGTGAAATTATTTAGAATATCTTTGTCTATAAAAACTTTAAAAAAATAAACGACAAGATAATATTAAAAATAAATATTAATATGTTTAATATATAAATCAGACACATTTATGGTTGCTAATATCCATATTATTCTCTATTTTAAGTTTTGATTGATTTATCAACTTTCAAGATCGGCCTTTGCAGAGCTTTTAATGCAATTTTTTTCTACATACATATTTAAAAATTAAATTTAAATATTTCAGACTTATATGAATGTAAGTACATGCTATTTGGTTTACACTCAAGACACTGTTTGGATATTTTTATTTTTTTAAAGTGAACATAGGCCTACATTACTTGAGGTTACACAGAAATATGCTATTTGATATTTACCTAATTTATATATTTGAAAGATCCACTAAAAGCACAAAAAATAACAAAAAAATCATTTCGGAGTAAATAAGGAGACTGTAAAAAATCGCGAAAATTTGTACTAATTAATTATTGTAACTTTGGTATATTATGCTTGCCAAAAATATAGTATTCTGTCTGAAAATAACTTTTAGAAAGTTATTTTAAAAAGTAATTGTTGCTATAAAAGTTATAACTAATAAAGTACCACAAAAGAAGGTAAAATATTAAATTATGTAATAAATTTTGCTGTTCTAAAAACTTCAGAATCACGGCCCACAAGTGTTTCAAGTAGTAGAAATAACTTTATTTAATTAATTAATAGTTTTGTCATCAGATCCACAACTAATAATTCTGAATGTTTATTGGCTCCAATGCTTTGATCATCGGTCAGGTTATATGGCGTTGCTCAAGTGTTTTTGTTCATATACTTTCCTTGGCGAGCTCATATTTTGCAGCACTAAGATCAGTTCACAATGAAAGTATGAAAGTATTTATAATGAAGCTGCAGCCAGCTGTTATCACATTAGGTTAAAATTTACTGCTGCTATGAAAAATAGCTTCAGTCTTAGATTAAATTTACAACCTTCAAGTGAGCCAGTACTGATCACTTGGGGTAGCACTGTTCTATTCAAAACAAATTTGATATGTATTAAAATTTATTATCCAGACATCCAGACTACCGATGTATAAAATATTAATTCAGAAAGCTTCAATAGATTTATGAGGTGCAAATGATTAAAATCCATGCTAATAAGAAAGAATAAAAGATACTTTTATGATTTAGTAGTAGTCTTTGAAAATACTTTAATAAAATTGCCTCCATCAAAAAGGAGAAGTAGTGCCTACATATGCACAACAAATTGGCATTCCAAATTTATTAGAAACCAGTTGTACAGTCTGGAATTTTGAGAATTACTAAGGGCGTGTTCTTCTAAAGGTTAAGCCATGTAAAATTCGCATAGCTTATGTAGGTAGAAACTTTAGATTTGACATGAAAATATATATTATAAGAATTATATAATTACAACAATCGTTTTTCTATTCATACAAAAAAAAACGAAATAGTATTTATTTTCTTTTTTAAGGTTTTAAACTTCAAATACCGAATTTCTCTTTCATTTATTTATTTTTTTACTTTCTGAGAAATTTATAAATTTCTAGGAATACGTATTCAGTACATGTACGCATTTTTCAAGTAGGTACATTCATTACCTTACGAATTAAACGAAGTTGCCATGTTTAACAATTTTATCACGCCTACCCTTGCACAATTTGTCAAGTGTTTGTTTTGCGAGTGCAAGTAGCTATGTAGGTCATTTTGCCTCTAATATAATAAAACGTTAATTTTTTATTATTGGATATTTTTGCTTTCAAATGGGGCGATGAAGTTAATTCTTTTGTCACGCTAAATCACACGAAGCACTCGCTTTTCAATTTTGTTTTGTTTTAGTTCTTTTATTCCAGAACAGTCGATCTTACCTAACCATAGAGGTATACTATTGTTTGGTGATCTTAACATGTGTAAAATTGTTTTCAAGAACATCCCTCCCTTTTTTGTTTCCTTATGTGTTCTCAGTTAGGTATCTTTATTCTATGAAAAAACATTAAAATTACATACTCAGAGCAACAGAAAATTGTCGCACCATGAAGTGCATATAGCGTCGCCTAAAACATTTCATTTCCTAAATTCTTTGTTATTTTTGTAGAAAAATTATGTGTACCTACAGTGTGTGTACCTAAAGTGTGTACCTAAAGTGTGTACCTAAAGTGTGTGTACCTACTGTGTTTTTCTATTGAGATATTTAGAGAAAAGGTTTTTTTTCATTGGCCCTTTTTCTGGAAATCTTCATTTTTAACAAATAGAAGGAATATTTTAAATATAAGAATTACATATTTTCCCCATTTATAAGGTACCAAGTCTTAATCGTCGAAGGTCTAGAGCTGATTTTGGAAGACTTAACACAGATTTTTTACAAATTAATATTTCCTTCCAATATTATTTAGTAAACTTTTATGATAGTAATCTCTGATAATGTGTTACAATATTAAAATATTATGATGTCTAAATGGAGGATTGGTTCTTATTGCACTACATTCCCTACAACTGATCTGTGTTAAAAGTTATCAGGATCATACAACAAACATATTCTTATCTAATATTTCCCATATCCATAATCTTGATAATTCTTTAACAAATTTCTATAAAATATCTTACTTCTTTATAAGGTTTGATTGAGCTATATTACCTGCTTAACCTTTTTAAACCAGTCAATTTCATCAAGAAAGACAAACGAATTGGTTTTACTTTAACTCATTAGCAGAAAAGTAAAAAGTGGAAGATAATTCTTTACAAAATTCTTTTATAAACAAAATACATATTTAACCATTATTATCTAAAAACTGTATGATGGATGGTTAATAGGACAACCATTATTATCTAAAAAGTGTATGATGGATGGTTAATAGGCCCCACACTACAACATGGCAAACGTTCAGGTTCGTTCTACCTAAGGGAGAGCTTATTTCTAATTTTGGCATTTTCGACAAAACAAACAAGTCCTATATCTTTTACACAGATTGAACTTTTAGGTTAATATGTATAAATAAATTTTCTGAATGAAAAAACCACAGAGGAAGAAACAATCTGAAAATTAGAAAATTGAAAATAAAATGCACGGATAATAGTACATGTTAAATTAAATGTAAAAATCAATTTCATTTTGAACACAGTTGATGAAACGTATACCTAATAGATTGTTTAGTCCTTTTTGGGTGTGTCTTAAAGTTGAAAAAATAAACAGCCGTAATTTGTAATATATGATTATGTCGTTTTAAGTAGATAAATAGTAAAAAAATAATCAGCATTGTTTTATGTGAAAATATCATTAGTTATAAAAAACTGCGGATATCTGAATAATCAAAATATTCCTTAGTAAAACAATTGATCAAGGATATTTTCTGCAGAACTAATTTTACGAAATCTGAAATGTAGGTATATCCATGTATCTATAGGTAAATTTAATTTTACAGTTTCCTTGAGTACAGTTGTAATGTGTAGAAATAAATGTAAACATTTTGACCTACAATTCCGGGAATTATTTTATCCACTTCTGCCAGATACAAATTCACTGAATTCAGATACGCAGAACCAGGTATGAATCTCATATCTGACTATTTAGACGCAGGCCTTTTTCGGAACAATAATTTTTGGAATAATTTGACTGTTCACAAAAATGCCCTTTTCGCAGTTCTTAATAATTACATTTAAATATATAGTTATGGGTGTAGTATTGTTGTATTATTTTAGATTATTACGCATATAATTTCTGGCTTTTGAACCTATCTCAAAAGCAAGTTTATTTAAATAGCTCTATGGTTTCTTTCTAGTTTTTCTCTCTTGCTTCCGTATTTGTTCGTATATTCAACCTGACATGCTTCATGCTTCTTGTTGGACATTGGAATGGTTGCTTCCAGTTTTTTGTGCCCTTCCTTCAGGACTTTCCTCCCAGTTGCTGGGTAACTCGGTTGAACCTGCAGGTAATTAAAATTTCATCTACGTTTTAGTCGTATTATTTTTATTCTATTTCATTTTTTATCTATTGCATTCTTATATGTATTTTGTATTTTTAATTATTTGTGTATTATTTTATCTAATCAATTATTATGGGCATTTATGTAGTTGTATAAGCAAAAAACTTTTTAAAGTTCACATTTTGGGATGATTGTAATATCTATTTCAATGATATTTCTTTGCTGGAAACGCGCATTTTTTATATATCCTATTTTCAACATGGTTTCAGTTAATTCAAACAATTTCAGATAACTATAGATACATAACATTCGTGAATTATTAACAACTTTTATTAAAACGGTTACTCCTTAAAACAACTACCTAAAACCAGATAATCTGCAGAATGTCCATTCCCTCAAAATTTCCCCAATTATATCGATTCTCTGAAATTTGTTACAACACTCGTCCTGGAAAAATTAAGCGAATTTTCTTTTTAGGTTCAAAATAGAAATATTGTTACGTAACTTCAATATTAATTTGACAGAAATCAATTTCATATCCTGAAATAGAGTAGGTTTTCTATATTGCCAAAAAAATTATGTCTTTTGTCCTTCGTTTCTTAGTTGCAATATTTCTATTTTTGGACGGCGACAGAATCCTAAACTCTTGTTAATTGTAACCAGTTAGAGTTTAGAAATGCATTTTTAATGTTAAAAGGATACTTTTTAAAACATAATTGCAGAAAAGTTTATCTTATATGATCCATGGGTAGCGTGAGTTATTTTAGTGGGAAAAGTACATCTTTAAAAAGCAGCTTGCATCTACGAGTACCTACTAAAGTTCATGCTGCAAACAAAACGTTGGCTCTGTATAGCGGCACAACTAAAATGATCCTTATATTTTTCAGAAAGGTTATTGGTTTGATCAATACACGTGGGCCATCTTTAAGGCCTTGTCCCACATGATGAGCATCGGTTATGGCCGCTACCCTCCAACCTCCCTCACCGAGGCCTGGATCACCATTTTCAGCATGATGTCAGGTTCCACCTGTTATGCACTTTTCGTGGGTCACGCTGCAGCCCTTATTCAGTCTTTCGATACCTCAAAGAGGTTATATAGAGAAAAGGTAAGTACCGGGTGACTTGTACGAGGTAGGGTACCTAATGGAATCACTGATTTGAAATGTCAAGCTGAAAACATCAAACGGAGGCAACAAATTTCAAATAAACTGAAAACACTCTGAAATCAGTCCGTGACAAAGAAATGTATTTTTTTTCTAAAATTAAAAAGTAAATAAAAAGTACTAAATTGCTAGGGAAAATGAAAATAATAAATTAAACAATATTATGACCGTGTCATTTACTTCTACCAATTGTACATGTCTTTAGGAGACTTAGTAAAAGTATAAAGGAGACATAGTGGAAGTATAATGGAGACATAGTGGAAGTATAATGGAGACATAGTGGAAGTATAATGGAGACATAATGGAAGTATATTGGAGACATAGTGGAAGTATAATGGAGACATAGTGGAAGTATAATGGAGACATAGTGGAAGAATATTGGAGACATAGTGGAAGTATATTGGAGACATAGTGGAAGTATAATGGAGACATAGTGGAAGAATATTGAAGACATAGTGGAAGTATATTGGAGACACAGTGGAAGTATAATGGAGACATAGTGGAAGTATAATGGAGACATAATGGAAGTATAATGGAGACATAGTGGAAGAATATTGGAGACATAGTGGAAGTATATTGGAGACACAGTGGAAGTATATTGGAGACATAGTGGAAGTATATTGATAAATATAAAAAAGTTACACAGTCCAATTGTTTCACAATTATGAACACTAGACAGACACAGATAAATTGTCAGTTATTCAACATTCATGCAAATAGTCAAAACATCATTTTAATCTGATGTCATTTGCAGAATTAACTAAAAAGCTAATCAAATGATTAGTTAAATCATTTTGTTCTATGTTCAATTTTTTATAAAATTGGGTTCCAGTAAAGTAACATTTAGGAAATGAAGTGGTATAATTTCTGTTTTACAGTTTAAACAAGTTGAAGAATATATGGCTTACAGGAAAATTCCGCGAGCTTTACGACAACGCATTGCAAATTATTATGAGTATCGGTACCAAGGGAAAATGTTCAATGAAGATGCCATATTGGATGAACTATCTCAATGCTTAAGGGAGGTATGTGAATTAAAAGACAATAAAGATTACATCTGTAGCAAAAAAAATATTTGTGAAAAGCGCACTATTTATATAGATACTAGTAATTAGGTATTAGTCAGTTTGTAAATTATGTTGGTTCGTTATTACCGACTCATAATGCATGTTATTACCGACTCATAATGCATGTTATTACCAACTCATAATGCATGTTATTACCAACTCATAATGCATATTATCACCTACTCATAAGAATTTGGAACTGCATGTTCTTACAGATAAATGATAGGTTTTGATATAATTCCGTATAAGACTCAACGAATAAATACGTTCAGAATACTACAATTCTAATAAAATATTTAAAACCATTATTAATTAGATTTAAGGCTTTCATTTGAATCGTACGGGCTTGAATGTTTAATAATGAAAGATAGGAAGATATTATGTCTCTTTTTGATTGACACATTTTATAGCAAATTATGAAATATTAACGAACATCAAGAATTTGTATTTGAATAATTTTGTGTAGGTAAAATAAGTATAGGTACGTAAAAGTAGGGAATGTCTATAATTTTATTAAATTTCCATTGTTAGAAACTGAGAAATATGGAACATAATTACTTTTGGTATCGTTTAGAGTGTGGCTATTAATATAGAACCTTGCTTTGGGAATTATGCATGGAAAAGTAATATTATATTTCGTTACTACCTAGTAGAAGACAATTCTGGAAAATATCAGTCTAAAATACAATTTCTGTCCTTAAAATAGTTTAGACGTCATCTTATAACTTTAGACCATAAATGTAGGTATGTAGTTCATACCTTTTACCATATTTAGAAATTAGATTTATTTGTAGTACTAAGTTGTCATTTTTTAAACACACCCATTTCTTAGAAATAAATAATTACGAGAAAGATTTACTAAAATCAATATAAAAAATGTATAAGCAATCAATAAATATTATGTTATCATTTTCTAAAACGGTGTCGTGTCCTTTTTGTTTAAAAATGATAAATTCCACTGTTTTGAATAGAGAAATTAGATTTTATTTAAATGAAAGATTCAAATATTTTTTGTGTAATATGTATTGATGTATATTAGTTGATATAAAACTAAAACAGAGTAAGCCTAAGAATGTTGGCAATCGAATTAAAATTGTTTTATATTCTTAATTGTCATCAATAACTAAATAAAACTAAAATAATAATACATGTTTTTTTTACAAACACCCATGAAACAATATCAATGTTAGGAAAACCTGCACTATGAAAAATGATTTGACTAATATAAATAAAATGCTTTTTTCAATTATTTAAATATTTTACATAAATAGCCATAACAAAACCACAAAGAGAATGTTCATTAGTGGTTTTTTGATGGCTATTTAAATGCTATTCCACTCTACTATATTCTACAAAACTTTTATGACATTTTATGAAGTTTTGGCCTATAATAAAATGATTTGAAAAAATGAAATATGGATGGATGTATTTTGATGTTTTATGTATGTTTTTCTTCATTTGTAAAAACTGATTAAACATTATTTTAGTATATAGAGTACAGTTTTTCACTTTTTGTATCATACATTATGTTTTACAAAAAATGAGAAAAACGTAGATATTTAATTTTTCGTAATAGTAAAATGTTATTAAAGTTTATGTGCAATATTTAAATAAAAGAAAAAAGTACCAACATTTTATTTATATTACTCAATTGTGTTTTTATTTTACAAGTTTTCTTTACATTGATATTTGTTTCATGTGTTTGAATGGGTCTTTGTTTTTTAGAGACCATATTATATATTTAGATATTAATGACAATCAATAAATGTAAATAAATGTAAATAAATATACACATTCTTTCGTTTTGTTGATCAGTTTGGTATTTAAAAAAAGCTTGGGTAAGATCTATCTCACGTAAAACTATACGTAACTACAAACTATTGTATTCTATGAATTAATAAAACACAATAGTTATAACTGTTATAACTATTGAAAATATTTCAGACAAATTTAAAATTTAATTAAAAATAATTTTCACATATTCTCAATCTTAATTTAATTTTGCTAAATATCAAGAAACTAAATTTATAATGAACTAGACAGGAATCATATTTCTAGTCTGTCTGTCTGGTTACAACAATTAGTTTTCTATAAATAAAATCAATTCCACAAAAGTATGTTGTTGCTCTTTCTTGATGATAAATGTTTCATTGTCAACATACATAATACACACATAATATACAAAATAATAAATTATTCTTGTCTTTATGACTTGCTTTTGATAAACATCAAAATTATAAGACGCTTCTGTTTTTTTTTAAGAATTAAGTGTGATCAATAGATAAATCTATTATAATTTATTGAAACGATTTTTAAAAAAATAATCTAAAGTAAATCTCAAACACGCAATCCTCTCTATCAGCACAAAATGTCTTCTGTTAAGTATCTAGACTTTAATTTATTGAATGTTGTTTAAAACTCTGGCTCACTGAAAAAAATAAATGTCACTTAAAATAAAACTTCAAACTTAAATTTGTGACACTAGAAATTTGTAGTTTGTACCTATCATCTTGGACTCTGAACGCTATAAACAACGAATTTATGCAGCAATGTTTTAATAATTGAATGTAATGTGCCATTTCTAGCAAGGAAAGCACTTGCTCAATTAATAAAATACATATTGGGAAAGACTACAACACATATTTACAGGTCAGATTAAAATCAATAAGTAATTTGAGCACAAGATCCATTTTAATTCATATCAATTTATGTTTTATCAAAATTATATCCGACAAAAGTAATAAATTGTTGCTAAACAATGTATTCACGTTTTTATTATGTCAAACTAATTCAAATTTTGAAGCCAATAAAAATTATTGAGGAGATTTTTAGTTTTATTTATTAGAAAACTGTTTTATAATATCTGGACACTTTGACCGACAAAGGATTTTGAGTATAAAGTTGTGTGACATACAATTCTCTTATATTATTACATACTATACATGAGCATATGTATAACTAAGGAAAATCATAAATTGATGATTTGTATACAGTTGAAACCTGAAAGCCGGCTCTTTTTAAAAAACATCCGACTGTGTACGCCCCTATCGGTTTCAGAACTCTTTAAAATCTATGACCTAAAATATTGCTTTAATTTGTTTACAAAAGTTCTTATATCGAATATTCGTAATTTAGATCCCTAACCCTCGTAAATTCTAGATACTTATAAATTTTAAACAAAGACATCGTCTAATTTTTCAACTGGGAATTATGTATGTATATTACAAAACAAAAGGAACTTGAAATAATAAATACAAAAGTCGAATCTAAATCGTTGTCATAATGTTTTAAACCATTCTGTATAAGTTACCTCACTATTTAATCAATTAATATTAAAAGGATATCCAGAAAACTGCAGTTCTAATATGGCATACCTAATGTATGCATTTCGGTAATGGACTATCAGTACTTTTAATAATTTGTAAAATGATACTTATTTCTAAATTTTTAAAGGTACTAAAATAGGTAGGTATTATGTTGTATTAACTTTAAAATCTGTATTTTTATTATTGTGTTTGGGATAAAAACAAACTTTCAAATTTAAAAACCTACTTATTAATTGTTTCTAAAAGAACAAAAGAAAACGTATGTACATATTATCTACCTACTAGAAATTACATACTTCAGTAGCATATACCTAGGTATTATTTTGAATCCTGCTTTGAAATAACAATCAACTTTAAAAATCATAAAATGTAGAAACCGTAGAACTATAAAATATTTGTTACAAAATTATGCATAACTATCTCAACATATATTTAGGAATCGTGAACAGAGAAATAAATCATAAAATATTGATTGATGCCTAAAAACAAAACATATCAAAAAGAAATCAAGGTGGTAGCTTGCTCAAAAATATAATAACTGAAATAATTTTTGGATGCAACAAAATCTGAAAACTAATATTATAATTCAAAGTCTAAAATAATTACAATACTCGAAACTAGATATCCGATGAAAGAGTAGGTATGCATGTACCTATATTTAGACTGAAAATAGGCCAAAAAAATGACACAATATGTAATATTTTTGAGTAGTTTGAATTTGTTGACTGTAATATTTTAAGAATTTTAAACTATTATTTTGCTTAAACAAAAATGGCATTCTTACTATCTAGTGATAGTGAATACAAAATATAAATTTTGAAAACACACATATTTTACTTCTTTGATTTTTTTAAAATAATTTTACTAACAGCCTAATGTACGAAAATGCAAGATCTATACTATATCTAACAATGGATGATTTAAACTATGATATCAATGTTGAAGAAGAAGCAGCAGAAGAAAGAACAAATATAAAAAAAGTAATAAGTGTATTCAGTTCAGGGACGTCCCAAATGATAATATTTAACATACGTAATTTCCTATATCATTGGAGTCTGAACAAAAGTATACATTTCTAATAAAAAAACCGCTTGACTTTTTAAAATGATGGGTCAAAAGGCTCATTTTGAACAAGAACACTAATATGAATATCTACAAGAGAGAGTACGTACCAGAGAATAGATTGCAGAATATAGAAATTAAAATGTGCTACATCATGAAAGGCATCTTATTCTTTGTTTCTAACCTTTTTTGGTAAAAAAACAAGGGGTTGGGGTAATTGATACTTTTAAAAAGCAAAACAAAAGGTAAAAGTTGTAGAAGTAACTAATTAGTCAAAGATATAGGTACTAATAATAATTAAAAAGATATATAACACAACTTTTTAGGGTACTTCAAATTTAATGTTTTGTTCTTTTTTCTTGTAAACAATACTAGGACATGTCTTGTATTTCAATTTTTTATCCACTTTATACGATATAATCTAAAAATTTAAAGGCAATAATATACTAATTAAATCGTAGATAAAGTTGATATATTGCAAAGTTGATTTATTTAATAAAATTTATAACATAGATATTTATGTCAGTGGAATACAAAAACCCGAAACACAAACTAACGGATATTGAGGTGACAATAAACAGTAGGTTGCCTAAAAAAGATGACTAAAAAAATTTTTCTATCCTTCTGGCATTCGATTAAATAGTAGAAATAATAGTTGAAAATACCGTAGATATTAAATTATATACATACCTTATAATTTATATTACCTATGGATAATACATATATTATTTTCTATTGCGATAGAACTTTCAGAAAAAGTTTTGCTACTTTGAAGCCAATTGAAGCAATTTTTTCACAAATATTTTTTGCATAGAGTGATTAACTCTTTTTGAGTACCCACTGAATTTACAAATAAAAATGTCCATTTTAGGAAAAATGTTTCGAGTTTGTATAAGACTATTGGAAAATCACGAAAACCGCTATTATGATAAAATGACTTGGACTACCTTACTAATTCTGAGCAAAATTGCTTGCCTACCTAATGTATCCTTCTTTTATTTACCAGCAAGTTATCAATTATAATTGTCGAGCCCTTGTGGCTGCTGTGCCCTTCTTCACCAATGCCGACCCAGATTTTGTGTCCGACATGGTGGTTCGCCTCCGATATGAGGTATTCCAGCCTGGAGACTTGATTATCAAAGAAGGCACCATTGGCACTACGATGTATTTTCTGCAAGAAGGCATTGTTGATATCGTCATTAAGGATGGCGTGGTTGCCACCAGTTTATCAGATGGATCCTACTTTGGAGGTGCCTAGTATTATTGAATAAAATATAAACAAGAAACTTTTTCTATAAAACTTATTATTAGATTTTTGATTGCTTGAAAGTTGTATACTGTTATAATGATAAACTAAATCCTATCAAAATTTAAAATGTTGTATATGTTTGTTTATATACATATGTAAAACATATATTTGAAATTTAAAATCTACAATGAGAAACTTAATATGTAGCAAATTGTCGGTAAATATTATTCGTTAAAATAGCGAGTTCTTTTACATTTTTGTGTGATGTTTGAACGATTGCAATATAGTTAAATCTTTTAAGTAGTACCTGCTGAAAATTTAATAGGATATTAAAATTACTTTTGCTGGGACTTACTGGTTTTGTATGGTTTAGTTACTTTTACCTGTTGTTTCATTTCTATTTTTCCAAACTTTGAATTCATTTACCTACTTAACTGTATATTTACTTTTTTTGTGCAGCATTTGAATATTTTTCTGTTTTTATCTCTGGCTTAGAAACACAACCTACATTTATTTCATTTATTTCTTAAATATTTTAGTCTAATTTAGCCTTAGGTACCAAAATATGAGCAGTGTTTCTTTTCTTTTCTTGAATAGTTAGGATAAACAAAATTGACTATAAGACCAAGTGATGATATTCTTTTCATTATACACCATACACATTTATGAATTGCTGATTTTAAAGTAAAAAGAGTGAGAGTTTTAAGTACCTACACATTTTTTAAAAGTAAATTAATATCATGTGTGATATTTAGTAGTACCGTATTCATGAATTGTAATCGGTTGAAAACGTTTTATGTCACAGAAATCTGCCTATTAACAAATGCGAGGAGGACAGCCAATGTGAGAGCTGAGACCTACTGCAATGTGTATGCCCTAGAGCAGGAGAGCTTTCTTGAGGTACTTGATAACTACCCAAAAATGAGACGCACCATGGAAATCGTTGCCAGGGAGCGTCTTTTAAAGATCGGTCAAAATTCGGACCTCCTGAAACAACCAACTACTGAAGATGATAGCGATGTAGATACAGACCAAGAGGAACACAGTAATTGCAGTCATTCAGAAAACCAGGTAGGTTTTGTCCAGTATAACAACTTGTGTTTTATTAGTTACATGGAATTTAAAAAAAAACACTTCTGTACAAATTTAAATTCATTCTCATGAAAGTGCTGATATTTCATATGGAATGCATTTTACCTTTGTGGTAATAAACTAGATTTCTTAATAAAGATTTATTATTATTCGATGCATTTGCATCAACATAATGCCCTCGGATATTAGATTTTTTTACTTTGAAAACATCTGCAATGAAATTTAGCAAACAAGTTTAGAATACAGAGCAAGGGTAACACTACTGGTTTTAAAATGGTTAAAACCAAATAAAATCTTAGCTACATAGGTACATAAAGTTTACATCCTGTTTCAATATTAATTTATAACTAAAAAAATTAAAACTTATTGGACTTTAAAATTTGAAACTGTTTTGCGATATTATCTATGTTGTGTTTAGATTGGTGTTAAATAAAATATTGACCTCACCCAATAAATCTAATTATTTAGATAAACAAACTCCTCATCTGGATACGCATCCTTTTTCTCATTTATAGGCCGGCCAAACGTGTTTTGATCTTAGATGAAATGGTTTTATTAAAAAAATACTAAATTAATAAAAATCTTAAAAAATAAAAATTATTTTAAAAATGTAATAAACCGTTCCTTATAATTTACTATCTATGGTTTGAAGTCAAAGTCAATCTTATAGTTTTCTTCATTTTCCTTTTTCTATATTTATTTTCTATTTTCTATGGACGGATTTACTTAATTTCCAAATAATAATACAATAATCTATTTATATTTCAAAGATACAAAAATGCGTTTGGCATGCCATTTCTGTTGTTATTAATTTAATTTTTTATTCATGACATCAACAACACCTTAATTTTAAATTAATTGATTTATTACATATTTGTATTGTACTCTTTTTTGTTTAGCTTATGTGCCTAAATATTTTTAATTTACGTTATAATAGTTTTACTGACCAATTAAATTCAGAATAAAAAAGTCAATAATATTGTTGTTAGGTAAGACATTGGAATCATTTATTTGATATTAAACTTGTGTTTGACGTTCCTCTTTTTTCTACTAAGATGTCATCACCAGGTAATATTATGGAGCTGCTTAACTATTTGCACATTTGATTAAAATTCTAGTTTACACAATGTCTGCAGTGATCTGGCATAGCTCTACCCTATATATTAGGTTGATCTCTTTTGCATAAATATCCTTATGTATATAATAGATCTCCCCACTAACATTAATGCAACAATGTGGTTTAGCCATTTTACCTGCTAACTGCATATTATGATTATTGATTATGATACCTATCTGAGCACGTCTAGCCATTTTAGAGGATAAAAGTACAAAGCTGTTGAGTACTAGGTAATAATGTTTAATATTTACATCATATCATAATAATTAGTCTACACCTTAAGAGGTTCATCTCAACAAAAAGAGTAATTAGAAAATGTATGTAGAAATTATTTTCTAAAGCTATGAGCAGACCCTAAAATAAAGGAAATCATATTTGGGTGTTAGCTCTCACTATATGAATGTTATTACGTTTTAGGATTAATGATATTTTGAAATATTAGAGCAAACAATGTCAAAATTTCTTGAAGATGTCCAATTTCCTTAATTTTGCTTCTTAAATATACAAGAATTTGAATTTAAGGTACTTATCTTCAGATGTTTATTGACTTTGTTAGCTCTAATATTTTGAAACGCAATAACATTTATATAGTGAGAGCTAACACAAAAAAGACATTTCGCATATTTTAGCGTTTGAACTAACACAGTTTTTGACCTTTTTAGTTTTCATTTTCCATTCTTTTTGTAATAAAAATAAATTGGTGATTGTTTTCCAAAAGCGATGCTACTCGTTAAGGTTGATATACCTTTATATATCTTTGATATACCTTTGATATATCTTTAACAATTATAGTTATATAAAATATTTCTTGTTCGTCGGTCATAGTGGTGTAACTAGCAACAATGGAAAATTGATCAGAAGATAGTTCATATATGGCAATTATGTTGTCTAATGTTGCTATATATGATGAATAAGGTTATACATGATCTAATACCTATATGTTTGTAAAAATAACTTGTTGCTATGTTAGATTGGTCTTCTTAGCAACAGTTTCAAAGTAGAAAATTGATTAGAAGAAAGTTCATATATGGTAACTAAGGTATCTTGTTGTCAAATACCAATAAAAGCATAATAAAATGTCATTATTGCTAAGCACTATTGGCATCTCTAGCAGCAGTTTCTAAAAGAAAAGTATTCTAATTAAAGTTTATACCTGGTAAAATACTCATATAAATGTAAATATAACTTGTTGCTATGTCTTATTGGTGTCCCTAGCAAAAGTTACTAAGTGATAAGTTGATTTGAGGAAAGTTCATATATAGTAATTAAGGTTTCATGTGGTCAAATACCCATAAAACATTGTTATAAATTTGTAAAAATTCATTGTTGCTATGCGATATTGGCGACCCTAGCAACCAAACCAAATTTTTAGAACTGATTTTTACTGCTCATCCAAGTTAGTTTAGGTGCCTAATAAAGTGCCATAAAGTAATAAAAATGATTATTCTGTGGTTTAGACTATGATATCGATACTGAAGAAGATGAATAAAAAGATACAAATAAGAAAAAAGACAGATTTTGAGATATTGTATCTCTTAAACTACTTGACCAATTTGATAAAACTTGGCACACTTACTTATCATCAGAGTTTGAACAAATGACATAAATTTAAAATCAGAAAATCATTTCACATTTTAATAAGAAGGGGTCAAAATGGTCGATTTTCAACCATCCTATAAAGTCCATTTGGAAGCTAATAGCCAAATAGCAAGTTATTTCCATCGTATAAACAAATTAAAAAGAAAGCTGTCTTTAATAGACCATATAATTGAGATGAACCTCTGTGATGCACAAAATGGGTAATACTTTTAGAATGTTTTATTTTATTATAGAAGTATATGAAAAATAATATTTTATAAAATATAATTTATCACTAATATACACTAATATTCTCATTATTATATTCACAGTTCTTTTAGTTAGATTATTATCATTTTGTTATGTTAGTATTATTGTCAGCTTGCTTATTATTATTTGATATATTTGTGTCTTTATTGGAAGTCAATTAAGACTTCAATTTTATTTTTCGGACAATTTACAATAATTTGAAACTTCTTCATTGCTTTTGGGTAGAAGATCTAATAGCAATAAATAGTTCACGAAGAAAGATATTTGCAGAGAATCGATATTGTCGTATTTTTGTGTTATTTTGTTCGTAAATGTAATCCATATTCATTTTTTATTGTTTGGAAGTTTACAGATTTGATCTATAAAATATTCAAAAAATAGTTTAAAAACGTTAATATTAATGTTTTTCTAGTGTCCATAACTATGCCAATGGCAGCATATGTAGTTATGGATACTTACTAGAAAACACTATTGGAGTGAACAAATTAATGAAATAAGCAGTAATTGCCAGGTTACAATTTCACAACTGCAACCATTTTGGTGTACCATTTTCTAGAAAACAAACTAAGTAATATGAAAAATTAAAATGCGAAAATTTTATATGAAAACTTTGTATGAATTATTTAATATAGTGAATAAATTACAATTTGTTATACAAAAACAATAATCAAATACAAACTTTACAATATCGACTATCTAATCTGGAACAATTGGAATGATTTGTATCTTGTACCATAGCAATACTAACGTTCTCTTATTTACTAAGTTTATCTATGATAATTTTATTATAGCCTATATTTTCTTTTATATACAGACAATTAAAAATAAGATTCACAAATATAAAAACATCAATAAATATTTTATATTTATTATATATTTTATCAATATGAATGAAGTTATTTTAATTTAAAAATACATTTCAATTTCAACTATGATTTTTAAATTAGGAACCTCTGTATCATATATTTGATTAAAAAAATCTGTCATTAGACTTTAAACTTTGGTTGCAAAATTCAAAAACATTGTCAGAAATTTAGGTCCAGTGATTTTGGAACCGACGCAGTGGATACAATAAAATCGAATTTAAATTTATTTACTGAATTCATAGAAAAATTTATAAAGTAATATTTAAACCATTCAAATCATTTAGAGCAATTTACTAGCTTGATGAAACACCAACAATCAGAAAAATTAGCATTCTATTTTACTAAAACATTATTTCTAATACAATAGCTTCATATTGTAAATTTCATTTGGATTTTATGGGCATTTTAGTGATTTTTATGAAAAAATGATATAAAATTTGCTATAAAATAAAATCAATAATATTTTGAAGAAAACAATCAGAGTTATGTTTCTTAAATTCTAGTATGTTAAGTTTAACCACCAAATTTAAAGTTAGTCGGACAACGTTTAATATTTAGACAGGTACCTACCTACATTATCTATGTACACGGTGCAACCATTTTCAGCCCAACTAATCCAGCGAACGTATGAAATCTACTAGTCCTGTGAATACCTAATACAACAAAAATGAAAACAACTATTATTTTATACTTCCATTGTTTGATACAGACATACCTGTCATTCAGATTTATATGCTCACATTGTTTTACTGATTCTAGTTATTGTAATTTAATAGTAAGTCTTTTTATTTAGAATCTTTTTTTAAATCTATACCTACTGTTTTTTTTCTACTCTTTGTTTTTCTGGTAGCAATATATTTATTTGCTTTGTGAATTACGTAATTTTGACTATCTTTTTGAAGTGAATTATAATTAGATATCTTACTTATGCTTCAACACAATATAAAGAAAGTAGGACTTCAGAAGGCAAACTAATAGTTTTGTGAAATATTGATTTTGGTGCTTGATATGAATAATTATGGATAGCTCAAAATTAGCTACTGGACCATTGTTTTGAAATTTCAATAAACTAATAAATGGCTTTATATTAGCCAAAAAGTTTGAAGAATATAAGTAAACAAAGTCTTTATTACCTGGTAAGAAACTATTTATTTTTCTACCAATATCAGGTACAACTTGAGTAAGTAGCAGACTTTTTCTCAGTAGGTATTTATTGTTAGGCTTTAATTATAATAAAAAACAAAAAATATATATTAAAACGATTGTATATTTGACTATAAGTAGGTACTTTATATTCATTTATCTCATGTAGAAATAATTTAAAGATAGAATTTAATAATTAGCCCAAGGTACTAAATTATCTCTTTAGATTTATTGAAGTCAAAATGTTTTAAAAAAATTATTGATATAACTGGTCCCAATACCTAGTTGCTAAAATATTCTCCTGCTTTTCTCTAGGCATCTCAAAGAAAAGTAGAAAGACAATATTTTAGAAAATTTGAATTATTAATTTTATTATAAACAAAATAGTCATATGAAACTAAGTAAGTGCCTTCCTCAGAAGAATGCATAATAATAATTTGGATCACAAGACACAGTTGATTCAATAAAACTGTGCAGCATGAACCTTTGTACCAATTTTCAAAGCAACTAGCCCATAGTATATATTATCCTTTTCTACTTGCACTACATACTCTTGATGGATATTACGCAGTGTCTAAAATTTGTAATTGTAGCAGCTACCTGTATCTATAGAAGTGTTCTGTGTGTATCCACCATAAGATAACAATTTTGAAGACAATTCATTACCCTTTCAATATTATGCACACAATTTAACTTTTTATACTTAAATTTGTGTTGTTTTGGAAATTAAAGAAAACACTTTTTTTATAATTTATTAGATTTAGTACGTATGTAGTTAGTACTGCACCTTAATTATAGTTTAGTTTTATAGAGAGACATTTTGCTTTGTTTTTACAGAAATACCTTTTGAAGTACTTCTATTCACAGAATTACCTAACCCATCTATACATGTCAAAGTGTAACTGTGGCAAAAATTAACGATAGATACATTTTAAGTTGTTTCACATAATTTTCTGACCAAATGCAGAAAGGCAGAGTAATTATTTAAAATGTTGTTTAGTTGCTACAGAAGGCTATACAATACCACACATACACAAGATATGCTTGTATATCTCTTTGAAGTCTTGTGTATATATAGTATGTTATGAATACTGACCATCTTATCATGCTTCAGCTTGGGTGTAGAACAAGATGCACATGATTACGTAGATATGATTTGATCTTGAAAAGATTTTGCTTTTATGTTGAAGTCATATGCATATTTTTTAACTGGATTATATTCATCTCTATGATGTTAGTACTCTCGAAGCTTTGAACAAATTAAATTTATTACTTTTTGATTTTGGGTGATTGCTGCAGTACAATTTCATTCTACATATATGCATACACTGAGTGTACAAACATTCACAGATCTACACAAAGAACAATACAAACATTCACAGAGCTTCATAGAACAATTCAAGCATTCACAGCATTATAGGTATATATGGGACTATGTAAGCATAAACAGATAAACAATGTGCTAATTTTTAATTCAATGTGCAGCTTTGTGTATGCATGTATGGCATTGTTTAACTCTTTATATAGAAAGAGTAAAACAATGCTGTACAAGCATTCACAGAGCTATAGGTAAACGACTACATACACAGAATTATACATGCATAGACAGCTAAACAATGTAAATGCTATACCTACAGTATATATACATATATATATATAACGGTTAAAGCCTGCTCCATTTTTTTTACTATGTAAAGCCTTTGTCATAAGGCTTTATCATAAAGACTCACCGTA
>JAUYWI010072420.1:0-39926 GCA_034780595.1 Parotoplana pacifica | reverse complement strand
GACACTAACCTGTTATTAAACATGACACCAACGTGTTATTAAACATGACACTAACCTGTTATTAAACATGACACCAACGTGTTATTAAACATGACACTAACCTGTTATTAAACATGACACCAATGTGTTATTAAACATGACACCAACCTGTTATTAAACATGACACCAACGTGTTATTAAACATTACACTAACCTGTTATTAAACATGACACCAATGTGTTATTAAACATGACACTAACCTGTTATTAAACATGACACCAACGTGTTATTAAACATTACACTAACCTGTTATTAAACATGACCACAACGTGTTATTAAACATTGCACTAACCTGTTTAAAAACTGGTCATTGTGATCAGATGACGGACAAGTATTGAGAATCCATGAATAAATATGTGCCAGAGAATCCTCTTCCATTAATTCTCCGCAGAATAGAAATAATTTTGCTGTGTCTAAACGCATATCTTCTTTCTGAAATGTAGAAAACAATCTACAGACTCCAATTCTTAATCAAACTTCCAAAGAATATAAAAGTTAAAAAATCGTATTTATTTAATCTGACGCAATTTCAATAATGGACAATTTCTACAATACAAAATACTGTTTATAACATCCCATTCTGAAAATAGATTGCTCATTTATGTCTATGGCATCGTAGCATTCTCCGCTCTGGTTTTGATCAAATTCAACTTTAGATCCTGTGACGTCACAACAAATACCGACATTATCCACATATGATTTTGTTGAAAATCTCAAAGTTATTTAAAGTTTATAAAAACAATCTATGCTGAGTGAAAACATTACACTGATCGGTGGTTTCAAGTCAAAATTGTGCGACATTTTTTTAAACCCTTCATTGTCTAACAAAACAATCATCCTTTCTTACACTAATATTAGAAGGCCAAAGATCCGCTACTTTCATGTCATGCGAGTTCATAAAATCCAAAAACTTTTGATTCAAAAATGTTGCAGAATTTTCGTCATAACGTTTCTAAAATATTAGAAAAGTCGACATATTATTTTAGTTATAAAAAAATCAATCTAAGTAAGTAGAATGTATTACCGTTATCTGATCTTCCATTCCCAAAATAACTAAAGACCACTCTGAATCAACAAGTAGAAATTTTGTAATACAAAGAAATTTCAGAGCTGATTTGGGTTTATCTAACAGCTAAAAATCAAAATATAATTCATAGTTTATAATTGCATTCAATATCTACAATGAAATACGTTGTTGTAAAAGGTTGTTGCGTCCTATATGCATATTGACATGTGACTCGGAAATCGCAACACTTCCCTAAATACTATGTAGGTCATCTAATCAAACTAACCTTGAAAACACTGTCATCTAAACCTGAAAGCACACAATTGTCAAAAGAAATATCTGACCCAAAACAACAGTGGGAGTTAAATACAGATGAGCAATTCAAACTGATATTTGGTGTAGTGATGCTGTTAATCAAAATAGTCGAAGATTTATCTGAAACCTGAAAAATATTACAATTCAGATCGTCTTCAATCTGTAAAAACCTAACACCTCCCACAATAGAATATCTAAATCAATCTTCTTAATAAGTTGAAAGACTTCTTATCAACGCACTTGTGTTCCACAAAATTGATGTAGGAAAGCAGAATAAAGCGCTCCATTAGAACAATCAGGATAATAAACTTGACCATGGAGTTTCACTAAAAATGTTATAGGATACATAAATAAGATAGCTGTAAGCATTATTCAAAAGTTAGACTTTTTGTTTACAACATAGAATGCAAATAGGGGTTCATGCAAAAATTCAAAGAAATCTGACAAAACGGTTATCGCTACAGATAACATAACAACGTATTATGACAAGTCGCTGGCGATTTGAAATACAAACTAATCCATTAGTCATAAATTATTTCTAGATTTATAATTCTCAACTCTCAACAGAAAACTCTGTGTTTTAGGAAGAACCTACCAGCTTTAACACGGTAATTTGATAAACTTTGTGTAAGAAGTTCTCGAACCTTTGACAAAATGGAATCTTTAATCATTTCCATATCTTGTGATCTCTGGGACTTCAACAACGATGAGGTCTGACAACTGTGCTGCTGCTGACGAGCTATCCAGCAATTTTCTTCTGACCATTCAGGACACATAGTGGAAACAATATCAAAAAACAAAGAAATCTAAAATAAAAGAATATGCATTATTTTCCCCCTTTTGATTGATACAATTAAATTATCATCAGAATATAATATTATAATAACACCTCGTCAATTTACTACCAATACATCAGGTATAAATTTTTGTTTCTTTTTAATTTTTTTTTTCAAAGAAAAATAACAAATATTTTGATGTACAGAGATTGGAGTAGCTCCACTGTCAATACCGCCATATGTACAGCCATCTAGAGGCGGGATAACATGCTGATTCAATAAACGTTCTGCAATCAGCGTGGAGAAGAATATAAGACCACAAACCTGTAAAAACAATAAATCAGACGTCTAAATGTAAATAACAAATAGAAACACAATCTTTAAATGCCATTTAAAAACCTACTGAAAGTAACCCATTTTCTGATTCGGCATATAAGGACAACTCTTCATCTGTACCTTGATAAACGATCTTATTGATATAGTTATTCTGAAATATTAATAATTTTTTAAATTTTAATTTTAATTAATATAACATAACATGTAATACATACCTTATCTAGTTCATAAACACCATTTCTTTTAGCCAAGTCACTATCCACAGAGAAAGTAAAAGCAATTGCTTTTTCATGTTTTATCTTATCCCAGTCTGTAATGAAAATAGAAAAGTAACCACTAATTAATTGGTTCTAGATTGTATTTGATCAGTGAATGTATTTTAAATTATATTATTAAAAGCTAATAGTATTTTAAAATATTTAATTTATAATCATGATGTTGCATCTCACCTATGACACAGGTTTTGTCTAATGAAATCACCATATCCATGCTAACAATCCAAATACCAGATGGTGAATTTGGCAGTAGCTATAGTAAAAATAAAAACAATTCACTTATAAATAGTAATTTATCTAAACAAGACTAAATATCTTTTTTAAATAATCAAAGAAAATATAAAACATAAATGCCACTGGTTGTGGTTATGTTTTCAGTAAATTTGACAACAATATTGAAATAAGTTGAAGCAATCAAAATTTAAAATTGTCTAAACCTATAAAAACAACATAAAATGTTTATTCTTACTGTGGCTGACATTTGCCGAATCAAATGTTCCAGATTACAAACACAATTTTTAGTTTCTGGATTATCACTGTCACATTTAGGTAAACTTAGAAATGTTTTTCCAAGTGGTTCAAATACACAAGAACGTCCCTTTAAAGTAAGAAAATTAAAATATATGTGTATTAAATCTTCCATATGACAATAGTAAATATTATACTTAAAAATTAGATAATTACAATAAAAAATTATTTGTTTGAAAGATATTAATGTCAAGAAAGTGATGTATTAAATCACAAATTTTGAACTATAAGCCTAAATGTAAAAAGCAATAATTTTTGGCGCTAGAATATAGGTCAAATTCAAAGAGACCTAACATAGTGTCATAAGGTAATTGAAAGGAGATAAATCGTTGATGTTCTCGGACCTTTGAGTGAGTCTAAACCAAAGATCTCTTATAAGTTCAAATCAATGCTACAAATTTCAAAGCATTGGTTCAGTAGTTTTTGATAGACATGCAAATTGCCCTTTAAAAACTGGTATTAAGTTAGATGACACTCAAATGTACAAAGTTAACAGTCCCTTGTTATAGATGTCCCTCTGACTATGTCAACAATTATTTTATCTACAATATTTAGTTTATCACTCTTGTTCATGGAGTACCCAAATCCACTATGAGCAGTGTTTGAAAGATTATTTATGACCATCTGTACAATAACTATATAATGTCCAAATATTATGGTGAATTTAAAAATTTATGGTATGTCAAATATTTGTCATAGTGGTTCATTAATCCAGATCAACACACTTGTGACCATAAATATCAATTTATCAAATCATCATAGTAGTGTGGTTCAAATTTGATTTTTTTTCTGTTATGGTTCTTATCTTCTAGGTAGTGCACAGAACCAATCTCCTATCGTAGGTGATTTTGCAGTATGAATTGAATAGTGCCTCCTATAAGGATTTTAACAACTGATGCTGAATGTAAAATGATTATGACAAACAAACTACTTGCTCAATAATTGGAATTACTTTTAGCTAGGTAAAAAATGTTTTTTTAATGTTAATGATCCCTCAGAGAGTAATCTCACCAGAATGTGGATGCCAAATAATAAGATTCTGTGTCATGCTACATGTTATGATGATCTGAAAAATTTGTGCAAATGTATTTAATATTATATCTGCAGCACCATAAATGTGAAGTACAATAAAAAAAGGTGTTGAAATTGACATCACACAAGCAAATAGCATCTACTAGTCACAACACTTACATCAAGAATAATAAGAATTCTTTTTTCCTTCAATACATCATAAGTCAATACCTGAAACAGAATGAAAAATATGACATAATATTAGCAGTCCCATATCAGTCACATTATTTTTGCAAGAAAATTATAATTTTTTAAAATAGTTTCAGCATAGTATATCGATTCAAGCTCAAATTGCATTATGACTTTTAACAAACATTGCTTTCTTCTATTGACCATTTTTGACCTGATGTTTTGTATTAAACAAATTAAATTAACTTTGACTAAAAGTCAAACAAACTTATAAAAAATGTTTTTACAATGAAAATTCAATTATGTAACCATAGTTATGGATATTTTATGTCCAAAAATTCACAGTTTATATTTGTCAAAGGTTTTTATGTTTACTATTATCACTTCCATATTGACATTACATTCCATACAAATAATTCCAATTAAACCTACAAAGACCTAGGATTCTTTATAAGAAATACTGTATAATTTGTTTTGGTGCTATTGTACTTAACCAGAACAATATAATTCATTTCATTACTAATATACTGCATGGTTTGTAAAAATTAATACTTACAGTATAATTCATTTTGGCACTAATATACTCCACAGTATGCAACAAAGCATTAATCACAGCACCACCACTGCCTACATTTGGTTCAGGATCTAACACACAAGTCACAAAAGTAGTAGATGATAACACATTATACTTAACTAAGTCAATAAGCTCTGTAATTAAAAACAATATTCCAAAATAAGGCACAGTAGAATATAAAATATATATTAGTTATACATAGTACATAAAAATAAATAGAAGTCTTTGTAAGTATTATATCAAGTTAGTCTTCTAACTAAATTCTACCATAACAATGGTTTCATAATTAGTCTTTCATTTATTTTACTTACCCTTATTATAAGAAGATTTTGCTAACTTTGATTTGCATGTTAAAACAACTGCATCCCATTCTACCTCTAAAATATATTATTAGATAAATATTAAACATTTAGTATAAAAGCTAACTGTAAATAAACATATAATTCTTTTAAAAAAATAATGATATTCAACAGTTTTAGTTAAGATTTTTACTAAGAATGAGTTTTTAACTACCCTAAGAATGCATGTTGTATAAAAAATGCAGGAATCTATACATGGATACAAATGATAAAATTAGCAATTATGTAAAATCATGTACATACATACTATTTGAAATACCAATCTATTGTTTTCTGTATTTTTAATTGTTCAGCTGCAGAAAATACTTTACTTCTTAATTCATTAAATGCCTCAAACTTAACCAATTGAAAATCATTATCGAGATGTAAATATGTACATACTATTTTATCAAATTTCCTACAGATTTATAGTCGGAGTCGGAATATGAAGGGCGGATTAACAAGAAATGTTATAGTGTAGTTTTATAGGTAATAGTTGGTTCCCTTCTAATTCTAGTTGGATTATATGAGAGGTGGATTATCAAAGGTCAGATTATTGAGAGTAAACTGTATTCAATAAATTTATTCCAGGAGATTCTCTGTTTCTTCTTTATTAAGTTTAAGCTAGTTGTTAACCATTTTTTGAAATATTATTAGTTAGCATCTACTGCTATTTTTAAAAGAAAAGAGATCTCCCCTTTTTAAAATTTGGTTTTGATGTAATTTATTCAGATAGAAATATAAATAGAACATAACTCCAGATAGAGACATAAATAGAACATGCCAAATATTTAGCTTTGCATGCTAACCAGAAAGAAAACAAGCATCTTTGACAAATTTAAGTGATGAATTAGCTCGTTCGATCATACATGAAGTGATTGGAAGTAAGAGTAGATTTCAAATAATGAAGGAAACGTTTGGGAAAAGAAGATGGTTGAAATGGGTGTTGTGTAATGTCTGTAACAATGTTGTTGGTATGTTATCTCTGCATACCCTCTCCCAGTGACACCTCCAACAGTCAATTTCCTGCAAAAAAGAGGAGGCATCAGGAAGGTCAGAACTATAGACGGATTGGAGCTTAGATATTTTTTGATCATCTAAGGATGACATATTTGAAGGGATAAGAGAAAGTCCAAGAATGGCATTCTGGGTTAGACTGTTAAAACGGTGAGAAATTTCTGCTATTAATGAGTCAAGATACTGTATGAACACTGTTTGACGATAGTAATCTTGAGCTGAAAAGCAATCGGTGGTATGGTTCTCCTGTAGTGTCTGACGACCACAAACTCTAGGCTTCTTTATCTCCACATCAGCGCGGTCAGCCTTCTTTTTCATTTCGAAGAATACCCTTTGTTGAAATATTTCTTCACTGTTTGTACGGATCATCTGTAGTGCGGTTTTTGTTGTATCGATGGATTCGTAAGCAATTATAATGTCCATTGTGGATCCTTGCAAAAGTTTTGACAGCTGTTTTGTATATCCAAAGAGAAAGCGAACCGTCTCAAAAGCTGCCAGAAATGATGAACTCGTCAATGTATTTAAATGACCACTCGCATCAGTCAGTGTCTTCCTATCCCAACCATTGAGTCCAGTGGTGATAATCGTATCGAGGCAATTCAGTATCACCTCATAGAGGCAATGGATGTCATCGAATATTTGATGTTTCTCGACCCACCGAGTTTGACACAATGCTTTTACTTTAGTCTTTTCAATTGGTGTTTGGCTCCCACAATTATACTCCTCCACACATTATTCCAGTAACCTGCACCTTTTTGGAGAATTTTCAAAAAATCTGCCAACTGCTGATAAATTCTCTATCATATTGAACACCTGCAGGATTTCACTGAATTGCATAGGGCCAAATTTAAACCATTACTGATGCAATGTATGTATGGTGCTTTAGGATTAATTGCAAAAATCCTTGCAGCATAGCCATTCCTTGATCCAGCCATATTACCTAAGAAATATACACCTAGTCTCTCCATCTAACCGAGATAGGCGCTTAAAGTGAGGGGGGCACACGCTCCACACGCTCTATACTGGATATGCCACTGAAATACTAGATAATGATGAATTTAAATTTAACTAAAGATTTTAATCAGTATTTACACTAAAATCAAGAAAATAATAGATTATTAATACATCTATGTTAAGTTAACACAAAGAAATCAGCTGATTATCAATAGTCAATAATTGACTAAACTTGCATAATAGTATATACATTTTTTATAAGTTGTCAAAACTGTTTCAGTATTCACTACTAGTAAACTTTCAAATAAATTGTTTAGAAGCCAAGCCAAAAATATGTTATTAATAAGATTAGATAACATTTCCTGAAATTTGACTAATAACATAAGTTTGGTATGTATAATATTTATTATTATTATCCTACTAAAGATAATTAAAAATTAAATAGATCTATGTATCTAAGACTATTGCAAAAGATTAGTTCTACCAGAGTATTATATGACTTCTGATAATGGGCTAAACTTTAGAATATCAGTAGCTCATACAGTTTAAATCTTAACCAAATTCAGTCAATAGATTATGCATTACTATATGAACAATGTGTGAAAATTTAATGAAAATTGTTTCATTGGTTATCAAACTATGAATGCTTAATGTAGTCATTAAAAAATCTTCTTTATTTATTATTTATTTATTTCTGCAGCACCAATAATGGACCCTAAACTTTAACTGAATTCAATTAAATTTGGCACATATATTAATTGTCTGATGGATACAAAAAAATCAGTTTTGTTTTATCAGTACACCCTAGCAACTGCCTATAAACAAGTAATAATTATTAGTAGTATAAAACAAAACTTCACTGATTAAAGTGAAATTTTTCTTAATAAAACAATAAAATTAGATTCTGATTGTAACAAAACCTACATTAATATGATGTATGGTACATCATTTTAAAGTTTTAAAATAAACTAAAAAATTGCAGCATTTGTCAAATTATGGTACAGATAATTTTATAGAGAAAATGGCTAAAAATACATTTGAACTAAATAATATCTATTAATTAAAATATATGAATAAACAAAAATAAATGAAATAAGATTGTCCAAAAAGGCTCAAAAAATGGTTAGTTCTCCAAAAACAAATTACAAAAATACTTGAAATAAATTAAATCAAATATGGTTAGCTATGTTTTTAGGTTGGCATAGCTGTAACTAGATATTATTAAATAACTAGGCATTTTTGTACATGAATTAAATTATTTTTTAAAGATTTTAGAGCTAATGAAGGTGACAAAAATAAAAGTTCAATTAGTTTTCTTTAACTTTCATATTTTTTACTTTGTTAGCTCTAAAATCTTAAAAAATAATTTAATTTGTGTACTGAAATATCTAGTTATTTAATAATATCTTGTTACAGGTATATAGCTAACCATATTTGATTTAATTTATTTCAAGTATTTTTGTATTTTTTAACTTGGTTTTGGAGAGCTAACAATCTTTTGGCCTTTTGGGCAATTTTATATTATTAGAATCCCATAAAGCACTATATTTTACTTAATAGTCAACTATCAGTGTTGTACAAGCCTTTTATTTCATTTTATAAGGAAGTAAGCACATTATTTTCCCAGGTTTTTAGCTGCTTCAAACAATAACAAATTTTAAAATCACTAGTACATAGCTCAACCATATACCAAGTTATATGCATAGGTCTATTTTTTCTAGCTGCCAATTACATGCTAAAAGATATTTATATATTTTGATTCTCTTTTAAAATGGTTTCTATTTTTCTATTAACATAATGTTTACTTTTGTTTTAAAAACATCTATAATAGAGTATACATAGTTTAGTTTTTGAAATGACCAAATAAGTATGCAAATAAAAACAAAATATTAGTATTAAAATTGTATATATTTGTAAAAAAATGTTAACAAATGATAAGTATACATTTTTTCTAACAGGGAAATTTATGTTTACCACTATATTAATTCATTTTAATAATTTTATAATATATATATTCTATAATTTTACAGATTCAAATAATCATTTAATATCTATTATAAATTGATTTTCATTTTCTAAAAATGCTTGTAAATTGTTTTAAATTACTGTATTTAGTATATAATTTTTAAGAATCTGAAAGTCATTTTCAGATACAAAAAATAATTGTATTACATCTCTTATTATTTTAAACTAAATAAATCTTTGTTAAATATATCTACCATATGTATTTTATACTAAAGATAATTTTAGCATAGTCATAAGAAAGTTATAGTAAAATGATTAAGTATGCTATTCTATGCTATATATGGATTAGTTTCTTCCAAGTCTTTAAAACAAAAGTTTTTTTACATTATACAGTAGCATACTTACGATACAATCCTAAATTTCTATTAAATGTTAAAGTTACATTGGAATACACTAGCACTATCTTATGCTTAGGTACTAATATTAAATGTGTCCTAATTTTATGCTGAGTTGCATGTTACATAGATTTTGAAATAGGTAACTAAAATTATAGTATGGTAAATTTATAGTTCTTTTTCTCCATATATTATTTTGGATAGGTTCTATTGACCAACTAGTCAGCTAACAGTTATTGATATAGATGTGCTTTTATTTCATTCAATGTAGTTTTATTACAATTATAAATTTGTATATTTACAGGCAGTAATTAACATTATTTTACATAAATTTTTGGCCCCAATAGCTATGATAACCTCACCTGTCATTAAAATATTTTCATTTAATATTTATTCATTAAAATATATCATTTAACTGTATTAGTCTTTGCATTTTTAAATGTGTGTATTTTCTGTTGGATACACCCAACATTTCCATAATGATTTTGAATTTGATTCTTATTTACTCTTCACATTACTTTGATTTTAGTTTAGATGGTTATTATGACTGCCAGTATGCTGATGGATACTGAAGAGCAAAATGAATCATCCAATACAACAGCTTCTACTACTACAGTTGGAGCTACTAATATTGATAGAAATAGTTTGGCATCTGATAAACAACAAATGAGTGATAGTAATTTTATTGAAGATGATGTACCAAATGCAGATGAACAAGATATACCTAATCAAGAATCAGAATCTTCAGAACAGAATGATGATGCTCACCCCCAGTGTTCATCTCCAAAACCATTACATCTTGGTCTTGAATCAGAAGCTCTACCTGCTACCACCATTTCAGCTACTTCACCACCTTCCATTATAGTAGCGTCATCCAAACTATCACCAGCACCTTATTTGCCCTCATCTGTTTCACTTTCAATGGCATCAGGTATGCCTCTTACATCTTCATTTCCAGATTTTGATCAGTTACTCTCTACTACTATGAACCAGGTAATTTTAATTTTATAATTTTGTTAATAAATTTCATTTACATAGACATTCTAGATGTTGGATACATTTTGTTTCAACATACTATTGTATATCAAAATCAGTTGGTCTTCCAAATACACTTATTTATGGCTATTTGTATAATATTTTCTCTACATTAACATTCTCTACCTTTTCAGGTTCTCCATACAACTGGTGTACCTCCATTATCATTGCCTCATCCACATCATCATATTGGGCAATGTCTAGATTCACCAGAAGAACCTCTCGATGCTTCTCTAGGTTCTCCCTCTGCACTACAAGAAGCCTATTCTCCTCAGTCGATTTGTGGGGAAGATGGTGGCAAGTCACGTCGATTTCCTTGTCGGTTTTGTGGCAAGCAGTTCACTCTGATGAATGTTTTGAAAGTACATGAGCGTATTCACACTGGAGAAAAACCTTACATTTGTGAATTCTGCAATAAAGCTTTTAATCAAAGTGGTTAGTGCTCAAATATTTAAGAATAATGAATGTTATGTGTCCAATCTTTAGTTATTTTTAGAAAACTTGTTTTGGTTCACTTTAGGTTCTTTAAATCGTCACAAGAACACACATCGAAAACGTCATGAAGCCAGTCAGGAGTATACATGTTCGCTTTGCCCAAGCCAATTTCTGCTGGCATCTCAACTTGAAGAACACGAAGTAAAAGATCACCACTCACCTTCTAATTCATCACATATTCGTCCTGGTCATCACTGTTCATCATCAGCTTCTTCACCTGGTCCTCTGGGCTTAATTAGTGGAGGTCTTTTAAATTGTTCTTCTCCAGGTTAGCCATATTGACTTCCATATTAGGTTATTATGTATTTTCTATAAGTGGGTGTCTATAAAAGCTACCGTTTTCAATTTTCATGGTGTAGTATAATTAATTTATTGGAATGTATTTTCTACAATATAAATTGAATTAGTTTTGGTTCTTAATATCAAGTTTAGCCTCTGATTTTAACGTATATTTTGTTTTTATAAACATAATTTAAATCAAATTAAAAGTAAGAATCTTAATTATGTCAACTAAATAATCAAGTATATGTAACCATTGTTTACATGTGTTGTTATTATTTTGAATTCACCTATGACTTTTTTATAGGTTCTCAACTACCACCAAACTCTATAGTTTTCAGTTCTGCTTCTGCTGACGTTTCTAAAGTGGCTGCAGCTTCTCTAGCCTCTCATCTTCTGACTTCTGCTGGAGTTTCAGCAAATCAACCTGGTGGTCCTATACTCTCTGGTAATGGAGATACTAATAAGTTACTTTCACTTTTTGACAAAGCTTCATCTATGACTTCTATAGCTAGCGGGGGATCAGCTGTTGGACATGGTTTGATGTCTTTGGCTACTCAGACTACAGGTATTAATGCAGTAATGACCTGTGAATACTGCGGAGCTGTTCTTAAAACAAAGGAGGAGATGATAGCACATCGACAAGCTCATTTGGTTCAATACAGTAAGCAGTTAATTTGATTCTATGTTCAACATTTTTACCTACAAGATGACGTATCTAAATAATTTGTAATTTCTTAGGTCGCTTGTTACACAACCCTGCCGCTTATTCACCGTTTTTCTTCCCAAGTTTGGCACCTAACTACTTAAACATGCTGAACCCAGCCCTGGTGGCGGCCGCATCCCTGGCATCTCAGCAACAGGCACCGCCTCCACCACCTCATCTACAACTCCCTGTTCCCCTAAGTGCTCATCTTCCATTCCCTCCACGCTCGGGCCACCATGATTCCCTTCCACTCTCTCTGTTGAATATTAAACGTGAGGACAGCGATGCTCAGCGGCCCAGCTCACCCAATATGCCACTGTCGTTGACAACTGCTGGTGGAGTAGGCAAGAAGAGAGATTCCCAGCAGGACACCAGCCCAGCTTCGGTGTTGAGTGGAAGTGGTACATTGACGGCATCTTCAACTGGAGAGGGTCTCTCTCCAGAGAAACCCATAAATTACTCGCCACTCTCAGAATTGGACAAGGTAGATAGTCAATTGTTTAATTAACTATTTTTTAAACTTTCTCATTTAAATGTATCATACAATAATTGAATTGGGAATCTTTCTTTGAATAATTCAACTACATAGTTTTTATTTTCAATTTCTCTTGTTCTTTTTTTGCTCCAGTCAAAGTCTCCGGCAACTCATCGTCGCCCGCCATCAGTCGGAAGTCCCCACGATCAGTCATCCCCACGTGTCAGATGCCGTCTATGTGATCTTCCCTTTCCAACCACAGCGACTATGCTTGCCCATGCGCGTTTGCATGAGACAGGTGGTGAGGGCAAGAAGTGCTTGGAATGTTCTAAAGTCTTTGGCTGTCCGTCGGCTCTCAAAATTCACTATAGAAAACATACAGGTGAGCTTCCCAGGAAATATACTACGGTTTTGCATCAATAGCAAATACAAACTTATTGGATAATGAAATTAACCAATAAATATTTTTTTACAAACAGTACAATCTCATATTGATTATTTCAATATTAAATTATATTTAATAAAAAATGGTCGTATCTTAATTGACATAATGTTATTTTTGAATGAATTTCTTAAATTTGTATCCGGCGGTTTTATGGAATAAATGTTTATTATTTCAATTTCTGTAAAATTTTAATTGAAGCAGATATGATTCTAATATTTATACACAAATTATAAACTTCAATAATGGCATAGGAAATGCACTTTTATCTGAGATACGACGGTTTTTTTTAACAACCGATATTTGGGATTAATTTGTTGGACATCAACTTGGCTTTGCACGGTATTAACTCAAAAATAATAGTTCCAATTTTGATAAACTTTGTATCTTATTATAATTTTGGACGAATTTGATAATAGGTACAACGAAGTTAGTACGCCTATGTATTTGAATCTAGTCTTTTAAAATATGTATGAATTGGGTGTTTTTATGCTTAAATTTAACTTCTAAAGCTCATTTTAACGAGGTTTATTTAAAATAGTACAATATATTTGTTGTAAAACTGCCTAAGCCCCCTCTCTATGAAGGGCTTCCTACAACATGGTGATCAAATTACATCCCTGGATACTATAAGATACACATTAGTTTGTTTGTTCATACTTCTAGATGACTCTTTTGATCATTTGGTCTCCTCGAATTTGGCCGACAATTTTTGATTTTTCACATTTAGGCTTATGATAGATAGTTTAGAATTAAATGACTGACCTTAATATCTTTCAAACAAAAGAAATAATATCTATTTTTGTTAATATTATTGATTTTCAATAGTGTGTGTAGGTACTTTTGCAGTTCTGATACTCAGTCTAAATATAACTTTATTTTAATGATATTTACCTATAGACTAAATTTCGGGTGAAAAATAAGATTCTGATATCAGAATTAATGTGTGTTTACTAGGAATACCAAACACTACAATAACAGCAATGCATTTTAGCAATATTTTAAGATGTATATAAGTGTTGTGCTATTAATAGAGAAATACCTTAGGTTAGAGTACTTGTGTCTAGAGATAATGTAGGTAACAACTATTAGGAATCATTTGCGGAACAATAGCTTATCTGTGCTTGCATCACAAAGAAAGAGAAAATTATATTTGAGCAAGTAACCTGTTTAGGAAAGAGGAAGATGGTTAATACTAATAGAAGTGTTTGTAATTATGGATCTATGTAAGTACAAGGCTTTTACAATAAGCCAGAGCTGCCAAAATTTCAAGATTGAACTATTACGCTCAAAATATCATTTTTCTATGTACCTATTTAAAACTTATATCACCACTGTATTATAAGGTACCTAATTAAGAAATAAATCTATTTACTACAAAAAGTGGCATAAACAAAAGATAGAAATAAAACAAGGATTTTAAAGGAAATGTATGAATTAATAGGTAATGAATGATCAAAGAGCGCAAAAAGTACGGAAAGAAGGCGTTGTATGAACCAATTTAGGATTTTGAAATGGTAAAAGTAAGCTATATACAGGTAAATCAATGCACACAAAAAAGTGATCTTTTCATGCTGTGTAGTCTAAGTTGTACAGACTAAAATGATTTATAATTAAAGTGGTAAAATCTGATAGGAAATACAAAACCACTAGAAATAACTATATGTAGCTACTATTGTTACAAAAAAAACTATACTTAAGCATGAGTCCACTATTTCACAATTTGACTCGATTATAGTGGACATAATTCAAGTATCGTTTTTGCTCATTTAAAAAAAAGTATTATGGATATTAGTTGAGGTTGAATGAGTAAGATTTTAGGATTTCTTTACTGTATAAACACTGAGTTATCTGGATCCCAACAGATTTTTTGCATGCTTTCAGATGTTCTTTTATATCGAAGATGTCCAGACACAAATAGGATAATAATTATTCGTACATCAGTGGTCGATTCACAATATTAAACTTATGAATTTACAACGGGACAGATGAACGGTTTTAATTCTTATTTGTGTTTTGTGTTTCTTTAAAAGTAATCTTTTGGTTATTAAATAGGTTTATCAAGATTGTTTTTTAACATGTTTTGTTTTGTTCTGGTTGTAATCCTCAAGGAATTTACATTTTAGTTAAATTGAGTAGACATTTGCTGTAATTTGATAGGCGCTAGTTTATTTTACATGTCTTGTGTCTTATCTGTAAATTCGTGGAGATCCTCAACTCGGCTATAGTTGTCTGATTCTCCATCAATGACTAGGGAGAATTGGATATTAATAACTTTCCCAACCTCCAGCCAAGTTTATCAATAAAACAAAGATTCCTCTTGAGTTCAGTGTTTTTGTTTTTTTATTACATGATTGAGGAGGTGGTAACTATATGTACATAAAATCTACATTTCTTTCATTAAATGCACTCTGTATGTACATTTGTCAACCGCCTGGCCGATACATAATGTCTTTTGAATGAAAATGATCACTTGTTGTCTCCTAGGAATACAGTGCCAATGCCGCACCATTCGTTCTTAACTGTTGGGTTGTTGAGCTCAGCAATCATGTGTTTTCCTATGAATAGATGGCTCAATATTATTAAAGTGTTGAAAGGCTATAAAAGCATGTTGTAGGTATATTTTTTTGCTTTATACATAAAATGTACATCCCATCAAAAATGTTCGACTTTCATTTTTAGCAAAGCAGCGGTAGTTAACTAAAGGATAATATGCATCTATGTATGAAAACTATTAACAAGTCAGGCCGATGATGTCGAATATTTTGGTAGATGAATAATGTGCATAGATATTATATTTATGAGCATATTATTTACTTTTTCGAAAAGCACAGCGTCTATCGTGTGTTCGCCATTTTTATATTGTTCAACATGTGTAGTTGGATGAAATTAAGTGGATCTGCATAGGTGGAAGTTTATGAGAAAATGAGAATGCACGACTGAACTTATATTGTTGCTACTTAATATCTATGAAATGTTGCTTCCGGCTCTTTTAGCGGATATCGTATCGCACTGCAGTCTTTCGGATCTAGTGTTATAATTTTCTAAATAAATTTTCAATGCCATATTGAATCAAATTGCAGCCAGAGTGTGCTATCAAGGAAAGATACTCTAGTTGGATTTTTGTCGACAATTTATGCATATTGCTGGTTAAATGCAGTATTCTTGTTGATAATTTTCGATCTAACTATTAAAGCAGATTTTTGGGTTATTGAAGTAAATTAAATTATTCCGAATAAAGGAGGCGACATTTTTAGAACACTGTATGTTAATCATATCATATCATGTGAAGGATTTGAAAAAATAACAAGTATGGTTATAGTGTTTTAGACTTTTGAAACGTATTTCAAATAAACAGCGATATTGAGTATTATATTTCTTTGTATTTTATTTAGTTATTAACCTTTTATTATACATTTATTTTTTATCTCCGCTCTTCAATAATGCATAATTATTTTTTATAGATTTGAAATAGCATGTGTTTGAATTAAACAATTTCCTCAGTTTCTTTCTGTGTTTAATTCAAACGTGATTTTTGTGTGTTTTATATATGTACGGCTAGATATTTCAGTATGATTTAATTTGTTATTCTGATGTTATCTTTTGGACCGTCCCTTAAAGTAGTTGACTTTTGCTGCAACTTTGTGGTGTTTTCCTCGTTGACGTGTCACGCAACACTTTCTCTACGTACTACCAAATAGAGACTCTGATTAAAAAGGTGCTATAATCGTACTACAGTGCTTTCCCAACTGGATAAAGCTTTGGTTTTATTAAATATACCGAATCAGGCACGGTCTCGCAGTTTTTATAAGTTTTTTTCGGATGACATGCAATGTGCATTAATAACACAGTAAATAACTGCTAATAATGTAATATTATAGACCATCCTTATAATTCTGTAATAATGCCTTGGTTGATGTAGACTTAACATACGGAGTTTTGCTTTTTGGAAGTGTTATGTTTTCTAACTACGATAGATTATATTTATTTTGCATAAAAGTTAACTGGAGTGTTAAGATTTTTTATATGCTAGTTTGTTCTGGGCGACTCTCATAGATTTATGCGTTGTGTGACGGTACCTATTTTGTATCAGAAAAATGGAATTTACTTGGAACATTTGATTGTACATGTGAGACTTTGATTATAAGCTATGTGTATGATGTAGCCATCATCAATGTTTTTACATCGAGAGCAGGATGAGGATGTGTAAAAGTGAGATGATATTAATGTCCCTTAGTACATTAATCTAGCGCTTGCGTCTTTATTCATTATTCCATTAGGAGAAAGTTATAGTTGTGAAAACGTTGAGTTAGTGTTTTAATAAAATTTTAACGAATACTCTCAATGTTATACCGTTCGTGTCACGAAGGTTGGATATTATGTTCTGTAGATTATTATGCATCAGTAATACCTACAAAGTTTGGAGACTGCTGGTTTGTTCAGTTGATTCCAGTATAATAATACTAATAATAATAAAATTACTGCGCCAGATGCTCTCCATAAATCGAACTACAAAATAACAATAATTTAACTCTCCTATATTTTGTATGGACAAATTTTATTTATTCTTATGTAGATTTTAAACAATTTAATTACATACGGTGAGGTATTTTTAATTTCTCAGTCATTCGTATTTTTCTTTTCCCTCTTATTCGCTTCGTTCAATGTCTGACCAGTTGTAAAGATTCTGTTTTCTCATTATTTTTTTAAAACGTGGTAGCTGGTAGGTAGGTATACGTAGTTTTGAAAACCAGTTTCCCTCCTAATAATACAATTTATATTATTAATTTAATACAATTAGAGCTGCAAATTAATGAGAGTTACCCAAACCATACGGAGATTAATCAAGTTTTCTAAACGTGCAGTCTTTTAGGAAGGAAGCAGCAACTCAGTATAGGAAAAAAAGAAAATTGAAATAAATTTCTTAATTTGCTGCTAAATACAATTGCATGCCATTCGATTAGAATCAAAAACTAAACATATACACACTACCTATTTTGAGAACCTGTTGTTTAGCAGGCAGTATATCGCTATTTAGGAAATACCTACGAGTTGTTAGTATTTTAATGCTTGCATTATATACTTAGATAGCACTAGTGGTTGCATGCGTGTTGGAAGATTAAATTTTTAACTCGACAGATGGCGTTTGCATTCTTGTATAATATGAATATTTGGGCAATATTAGGGCTACTACCTAAGTTGGTATATTATGTAGTTTGCGTTTGGTTCATGGCTCTAAATGCTATTGTATAAATCGTCTCTGTAAGATGGATGTGTAGTTTATGGGCTATGCATAATAAATTGGTTTGTTGTATTGGATGCGCAGTTTACAGTGGTACCTACATAGTACTGGCTACCTCAAGGGAGTAGTTTGGGTCTTCTGGTGTTAGTCTGCTCATGGCGATCTTGAATGTACTGGGTACTTACTATTCGTATTATCTACTACAGCAGGGAAGGTACTTGGCGATATAATTGAAACCATTTTGAAAAGGAGAAACAAAAAAGGGGAAAGTAGCAATAAAATTGAGTGGATTTAACTTCAACCTTTTTTCTACATAGTTTAGTAACTACTAAACAAAATACGGTTGATTGCAGCCGATCTAAAGAGTTCTACAAATGTATCATGATCAGAATGAGCGCGATGCATGGACGGTAATATTGTGGTGAAGAGGCTATTATGTAGGTTCCCAAACATAGTATTTCCGTGTTTCTTAAACTAGAAAGTGACATGCTTCTTTTAACAACTTTATAACAGTTTTGAAAGTTTGGTGTGACAATGTTTTGATGTTGTATTTCTTTGGAAGCTCAATTATTGTTTTAACGACCAATGAATTATTACACTATAGTTAAGACGGACTTTAATAATACTATATCATATCGTTGCTGATTGTATTTATAGTAAATTAATATTTAAAAACCGTTTTTAAATTTATTGTTTTATTCTATCATATTATTTATCCATTATTTTTTTTAAATAAATACATACATATGGCCAGTTTTCACATTCAAAACGGGAAATTCGGTTTTATTTCACTAAATATTTATGCTGGATATGATTCAATGTGTCTTGTTATTTTCATAGATGTTGCTGTACTCTTCTGCATATTACACTGTGTTGCTTTTTTTTATGGGAAAAACTGCGGAACTCAATTTTGGATACATTTTTGTTTCTAGAAGACTTGTTGTTTTAATTTGGGTTTTATCTCTTGCAACTTACTCTGATACACTGCTAAACGTACCTAGGCAAGCTTTAAGTTGAGTCGAATAATGTTTACTATACGAGGATCATTGTAATGTTTTCCTCGGAATATAGGTACCAGTAATATATTATGTGTGCACTTAAGAAAAACGGCATGGAAATTAGTCTGAATAGCAAGTTTTATACATTGAGACAAGCAAAATGCTTCTCAAAACGATTATAATAATAAAAAGAGCAGCAGCAATTTTGGCTGCATTCACTTAGTGTTTTTGTAGCCTAGCAAAATGTGTACACACTGTATATATACAATATTCTTATAAGCGAGACTTGCTACAGCTTCTTCCAAAATTTATTTCGAATGTACGCATTTTTTATGATGAACTAGATTAGCCCGAATAAATAATATTCCATAATATAGTAAAAACCCAACTAAGGATTTGAGAGATAGAGAGAAATAATGTTTATTTGCTGTCTGAGAGAGGATACCAAATTGCCTCTTGGGTCTGACGCGGGGGGATGCTTATGACAATTGTAACAATAGGTTTTAAAGGTATCTAATTTAGATTGGACACATTACTTTATTAAGCATCGAACATTTATTTTATCTGTCATGTTTGGGTTCTAATTTGAATTGTGTTTGTAATTTACTATAATATGGTAATGTATAGTTTTTAGGTTTCTTTTTACTGCCCGGTCGCCTTCTTTCTGTGTGTCGAAACAATTGAATTATTAATGTGTATGGCTGCTATTATCCTTCTCACTTTTTGACATTGTTATTAGCGTTTTACTAAAAAAATGTCAGTAGTAGGTAGCATATTATTGCAGTTTTAAGAAAAACATAACTCTAATTGTATAGCTATCGGCAGGATTTTTTGTGCATTTGAAATATTTAAGGCTAAATCCAACATTTCTATTGTTGTTAAATTTGATGAATCCAGAAAAAAGAAAAACTACATCTAAAGATAAAGAATGTTGTATTTTGCGCAGTAAGTAGGTAACTATGAGCAAGACAGCTGCTAAATGAGTAGAAACAGTTACATGTAGAGAAAATAATGGATTTGGAGCTGAATATTGTGTGCATTTCGAGTCTTGTGTACCAGTTTTAGATCTTGGGTTCCTTGTATAATATTGAGCATAATAATGGCTAAAGAGAGATTGTAGATGTGATCTGGGACAATTTGCAAATGTGTTAATTTAAAATTTTGCGTTAGAATGCATTTCTTGGCAATGTAGTCAACTTATTATATACCCCTATAGCTATATTTCTTATGTTGTAGGCACATATCATTCTCAATTCACAGAATCTGCTTCTAAATTTCATAATCCTCAATTTCTAATATAAATAGCTTGTGTTATTAATGTAGTAAGCTAACAACTCGCTCTCTTCTGGATTTAAGAATTATGTAAATTACTTTAAAAGAACTTTAAAGTCCTGAAATTAAAAGGAATCTCAAAGAAGTTAGAAAACACCATGAGTTTTTGGTGCGGATGGAGAGTAACGTTGAAGCACCGTGAAAGGTGCAATTTTCTAATAGCATTTCTACCAAATTTAGTGTTATTGATACTTGCTATAGATTACGGTATCCATCAATTAGGTATTAATCAATAGATAATCGATAATGAATTTGAAAAGTTGGAAATCCGTTTTTTTTTTTTAATTTACAATTTATGAGTAAAGATTGCTTCACAGTGCAGTGAGTTGTTTGTTGTCACACGTCTAGATACACAGGGAGACCATAGCGATATTAAACACACTGTGAACTGGTAGGCGACTAGCCACTAGATTTCTTTTCAACTGTTTATATTTTGAACCGATACCTCATTTTTATAAGACCGTAGTTTTGATGGTGATGTTCTTGCCATTGGTTCTGAGGTCTGTAAATTCCAACCATGACTGATGTCAGACTCTCATCTCTTGTTTCAAATGGCCCAAAACGCAAGACACTTACTACCTGTAGTCTGGTTTCTTCTTTCTGACATCTTTTGGTGATGTTAGTATCATTGTCTGGTATTGAGGTTACTATCAGCTTTCTCTTCTCTTCATTTTATGTGCAAAACTTTCGGTTCTTTTGTCCTTTTTACTGCTATATTTTCTATTAAAATAATCTTGCTAGAGGCTCTATTTTTTACAAATCCTTCTGAGTCGACTTTACTGTCATTCTGGAAATAGAATACTTCAATTAGGTTTCCACCTACAAGATCATCTTCTGTCCAACAAAAACAATAGTTGTTTTCATTTCTTGATAGAAATTCATTTGTTTGTTAATTGAATAGATTTTTAGAGACCTATGTTCCTACTTTTATAATAATAAAAAAGTTTTTTAGAAACACATTTTGGTTCTCTAGTTTGTATTTTTTGTGATTATATGAATTTAATTCTCAAACTACTGAAAGTACACAATATGATGCATTGCCCTTAAGCGATTTCAAATGCAATTTTTAATCAAAATTCATTTTGATTGTGGATTAAGTTTGCAGTTATGAGGAAGAAATTCCGCTGCTCGGTTAAAATGGATGTCTCCTGGTTTCCGAATAACGTTGCATTTTTGATAAGTTTGTGTGTTGCCATTTGTAGTATAGGTCTGAATCTGCATTTTTGCAGCAACTATAGCGGTATTCATTTTTGTCCTAGTTGATATTTTGGAGAGATAAACCCGAATGACAAGACATCCAGTTTATCAGCATGGTCTTGACATGGATTTTTCGGAGCGACCTAAATCACATCAGTGCTAGGTGAAATTTGCGCTATTAAACAATTCTTCTCTCAATTTCTTATCTTTTGTCTGTTATCTGGACTGTCAATGGTTTTATTTGACGGAACTTCTTGCGATGATTATACTCGAATTTTGGTCCTTATTGTCTCCTGTATAGTTTGTATGTTTTATAATTTTCACAATTTTGTTGGTTGTATAATAATTTTTAAAGCTAACACCATAAAGAGTAACAATAAAATCCAACATCAATTAATTTTTTTGTAAATAATATTTTTACTAATTGGTCATTTCATGATGACGACTCGCATGATATTTGATACCACCCACAGTAGATTGTACCGAACGGCAAAAAATCATTTATTGTTTTTTTTTGCACCGGAAATGAGAAGTTTCATAAGAATTTATTTGGTAGTTTAAAGATAAAATAAAAATTCGAAGGAAATGAGTGTAATCTGCGCAGTCCTCCCGCTTGTATTTGTACATTCCCGTCGGCAGCCTTGACACTGAAACTCCACAGGTAAAAGTTATCCAGTATGTAGTAGGTAGTGAACAATATATATAGGCAGAGAATACAATACTTTTATTCTATGTATTCCAAAGATAGGAGATAATGAAGACGAAGAAGCAAAACAGCAAAATAAAAAACAGATTGAATAATTTGCTTCCAATTTCCTGCAAACGCGGCCCGCAGAACCGAAATTGACTTGGCCATGATGTGAGGAATACCTGAAATTCGCCCGACCGGTCTACTAGTTGCATAAGCATACCTATACCTGTGCTGAGCTTGGATTCACGCTTGATTTTGTCCGCTGCGTTTGATGTCACCGCTGTCTCGGTATTGCTAGGCCTATAAATGACTAAAAGGTATTGTGGGGAGTTATCAGCAAGTATAACTTATGTACACACATACTAGGATGCGAAACTGTACCGAATAATTCGCTTCAGCTAATTTGACCAAGTGTCCTAAACTGAATTATGAAACATTGTCATCCCTTTATCTTAATTGTTTTTCAAGGGTGATCATATATGGCATTTAAAAAGAATAATTGTGAATAAACTATCTTAATCTTCATTTAAGCATTCGAAAAGTTTTATATAATTCAATTGTTAGTTAGTTTGGGAATTATTTAAGTATTTTATATAATTTTCTGCTTCAGATATGGCATTTAGTCGAATTTTGTGACTAAATCTGAGACTGTAACTAAAATCTAATAAATACATAGTCACTATGTAGTTTTAGACGTTTTCGTTTGACTCTTTTTTATTAATTTTATTTAGATATTAGTTGCATTGATAGTCTGTCTATTTGTACATTAAAAATAAAAGGTAAAGTAACTGGTCGTTGTATAGCACCGACATTCTGTTGTGTTTTTTAATCCGGGAGAAAAAACTATAATTTTATGTCCCATTGCCGGTTTATGAACAAATTTCCTGTGTTCTTCTATTTTTTGCTGCTGCATAATATTCTTTGCTTTTTCCCGATTGTGTATATGCATGATATGGTATCGGTATTCGGTTTTAAATAAAATTTGTTGCAATAATAATGACATATGTTACTTTTCGGATTTTTAACTGTACAACTTTCTTTTAGGCGCCGCATTTTTTTGGATTTAATTTTTTACTAATTGAAATTTGCGCACAATCACTAAGCAGTTCTTTAGTTCTTGGTATCGTAGGATAAATAGGTTTTACAATTTTATCAGATAAAAAGTGGCTTCTTTTTTTCTTAGGTACAAGCTATTACCTAGACAAGCATGCAGAGAGTTTTATTTATTTTAATTAAATATTTAAACTAAATATTTTCTTTTCCCTTTGTTAAATAAAAAAGGAATTGCATTATATTGAAACATTGTTAAAGTTTTGTAACCTCTTGTATATTTGTTGAAATGGGTATAGTTAATAGAATGCTGATAATGTACAAAATCCTATACCAAATTGAAAATATTGTTTATAGTATTAGGACAGTCTCAGAGAATAGCAAAGAACAGTACTAAAAACTTTAAGGAAATTTGGAGATTTGTAAAGCGAACAATTGCCAGAAATTATCCTATTGCACTGTTGTACAGTATACTGTTACATATAATTCCTTCCTTAACACTAAATGCCACCACGAACATCATGGTTGGGAATTATTGTTTGGTATACCTGAGAAAATAATAATGTAATACACGTTTTGGAAGACTCTTCAACAAATATTGTGGCATCAATTTCACAGTTTTTTGGTTTTATTGTGACTGCGTACATCAAGTCAGTCAGTTTTGTGGTGATATAATACCTTCCCGTGCACTGCTCTCTCTCTCTCCCCTAAGGTTGTCATGTTGTTTATGCATATTTTGCCTTTGTTATTTGTGTAGTGGTTCTCAGTAAGATATACAATGGTTCTGACTATCAGTAAACAATTGCAAAAGTTTGCATTGCCTTTTTAAGGAACCTCGCATACATTGGATATGTATCGCATATACATACATTATATATGCATGCAGCTCAGCTCAAGGTGTATTGTAAAACATTCAGAGTTGAATTTATTTTAAAAAGATTTTGTTTCTCAATTTGCTATGCCACAGTAATTGTTTGCTAATCTTGTGTGCGGGAGGTACGCCACCATCCTATTCAGTGCATACTCAAGTCACTGCTGAGTCTGTATTCTACCACAAAGTGAGGAAAATGTACCAAATTCTTGTGACTGTTTGTGAGTAGGGAGCACCTGTGTTTTCCCTGCATACATTTGATAGTCACCTTTATACATGAATTGTCAATAAAGAGCATTGGATGCATAAAGTGCTCTATTTTATTTTACACACAGTCCTATATCTTTTATTAAGTTTACTTTCATTGTCTGAAGAAAAGTGTAAAGTAGAATGTAATATTCTGCAGTGAGCAGCAACATATTCGCAGATTCGTATAGCAGATTAAATGACTGTTTGTTTGTTTCCTCAACAGCATTGTATTGTTGCATTGCTCTTGCTTGGGAAACATGATGGTGAAGTAGAAAATTAAGATTAGGAGAGATTCAAGTTTGCACGTATTTAGGCATTTTTGTGTGTAGTATGGTAACGCACTTTCGTCATTGTAAACAATGTATCTAGTTTCCTATACCAAGAAATAAATAATGAGTTCTAGAAATGGCTGATTGAACTCATTTTATAATAATAGGTGTTAGATTATGCTTACAGTTTCTAGCCTAACTTTGCTTTTGTTTGGATATTATATACCACCATGACTTTTAATACAAGAGGTTTAAATTATACTAACTTTTTAATAGTGGCTAATATAAATCATCATTTATTTTCTCACTAGTTTATCAGCCGTAACTGTGACTATAGCTAGTCGTTTTAGGATAAATAAACAGCTTCGCAATTATCATATTTTTGGATGATCTACTCTCTAATGGAAAATAATGTCTTACTCCCCCCCTCCTTCCAATGAATACAATGCAAACCATTGAAATTTTAGAGGGTATTCTTTAAACTTAAATAGGGATACTCGGTAGTGCCTTAACAACATTGTTTTCGACTTTTCTCTTTACTAGTCGTATTATTCTGTCTGAGTGCCATCCTGAGATATTCCTAACCTTTTTTAATTATTTTTTATCATTTTTTGTAAATGAGTTGATAATTGTTCGGTATTGATGTCTATAACAATATTTTTCAATAATTATTTGTAACTAGGTATTTGTTTTAGTTATCTCCATTGTTTCTAATAATATTGAGTGTAAAATTTATTTGGACTTAGTTAGGTAGGTATTGCATTAACACCTTATATAAAGGCATATTGTTTTCCAAACACGATAATTTTTTTGTCTTTTTTCCCCTATAGTAGTACCTACTAATGTATTTTAATGTTTGTGTTACGTGTATCTTATGCAATGAAGTTCCCTATAATACCAAAGTATGGCTTGCATTTTCCAAAATAACAAAAGCAGATCCAAATTGTTACATCTACACAATAGAATAAGGATGCATACATTCTATGTTGACTAGATTAATGTAGTTGGTTTACCTATATAATGCATATTATATTAATGTCAGAGATATTTAGTTTAAAAACTTTGTATCTGGGACTTTACTAGGGGTATATGAGGTATGGATGATTTAAATGATATATAAATCATGGTTGTTGTAATAGGTAACGCTATTATCCTGCTTACACTTTTGCAGTAAAGATGAAGTACAATAGAGTAACTCTGTCTGGAAGTTAGATTTTCTAAAAACAACCCACTATTAATACTTAGCATAAGCAACACAATATTTTGCACGTTGTTGTTGTTGTTATTGTTTGTACCTGGGACATGAATATGCGAACGTGAGAAATCAACGATTGTTAAAACGCCCCAGTTTGCAATCCAATATAAATTTTTGCCTGCTTCTGCTATAATCCGACAAATTGAAGCTTTTTGTATGCGCTCTGCTAAGAGATGCATTCATTACACATTGTAGTATAATGGCGGCCGGCATGAGAGCCCCGTGTTGAATGTTCTAATGTACCCAATTCGTCATTAATTGCAAAGTTGTACATTATTTTGCAATATATTGCGGCTATGTTAGTTGCCGATGCTAACCCGCTTGTGCTGCTACTACCTACACTTAAAAGCAGTTATTATTTAGTGTATGTTACATTTTTCTGGGCTTTCTTGTTGTATTTTTATAATATACCTAATAATACTGCTGCCATATACGTTTCTGGAATCAAATTTGGTTCAAAATTTGTTTTCCTTATTTGTTAATCTAAAATAGACCCATGATGCATTCTCACTCTGTGAAGGGACGACAAGCCTATAATGTTTGTATTGCTGTGTGAGAGCTGTTGTTTCTTTATTAATTGAAATGGAGTCACTTGAGCTTGATGGAGTGAAAATGCGCAGTGTAGATTACACATTATAAGGTTGATAAGCATTCTGTTTTACATAATATTAGGCATCATACACATTTCATCTAGATGCATGGTATGGAGATCTGCCTAGAAAAACCTGAAATGTTGCTGTTTTCATCTAAACTTGACTCCTGTAAACACATGGAGATGAGATTAAATGTAAAAGTAAGTTGACAGAAATATTATTATTACATTACCTCTCAGTGGGAGCGAGAATTACACAATTAAATTAAAACTAAACAATCAGCTCAACTCAGCTGTAATATGCACACAAACACATTCTGAAAAATATTCTCCTTTTTTAATCACTGTGTTTAGGTATGTACAGAAGGGAATGTTAATTTTTTCGTTTTGCTTATCATTTTCCCATCCGACAATAGCTAAAAGCCTGGAACAAATTGACACAGTCATTTTGCTGATATAGAAAATGTAAACTCCATCGCTGTTGCGTTTCCGACTGTAAATGACGCCTTTTTAGTATGGAAAGTAGTCAAGTAAGAGGCATATACAGACCAAACTTTTAAATTGTTTTATTGCTTGCATTTTTAGCTTTTACAATACATTCAGAGCAGGTTATTTTTGAGTGTGTCGGATCATATAAGGAGCGGGCTAATGTAAAAGATTATTTTTTTCAATTCTGTTGCTGTGATATGAAATGATGGTGAACTATGCCTCAAGGCTGATGAATTTTGGTGTTCGAAGATAAACTAAAATGTGTGTCTTATACATATTATAAAAACCGGTCCAGTTCTTCGCGACTAATAAAAGAAAAAATGCAGAGTTGCCTAAGGCATTGTAGGAAAATTGAAGTTTACATTATTTTTTGTCGTTTAGTTACCATTTTGTATTTTAAAACACATCGTGTCTCAAGTAGCAGCAACGCGGCCTAACCTGGTTAATATAATTGAAGCAAATTCAGGTTTTAAACGTTTTCTAATTGCGATTTGACTTTGTCGGTAGCTGTGTGTGCTGCGCAGTCAGTTTGTATGATAGGCAAAAGCATTTTGGTACTTGGAATGGGTACTTTTAAGTGGATTGACGTTTTAAATAGATTATGCAAACATCTCTCCGCACTTTGTCTGAGTTTGCGATCACTCTCGAGATGCTAATCATTTATCTTGTTCTCTTTTACTTAGGCATAGAAAGATGCATCACTTGGGAAGTATTTTTTCCATTTTTGAAAAGCATATTTTGACTTTGTTTCGAGTGATTTAAATTGAAGTGGGTATAACATACTATGCTGTTAACATAATAAGTAATGTAATGAATGATACAACATGTTTTTGTCGACAAATTAAGAGTTTCTGCTAGAATCAGATAAATTACCTTTAGCTTCACAGACGATAAGAGTGGATGCCGACCAAGTTGGACTATATATTTTAATGTCTTTGGTTTTAACAAACAGTCATTTGATATTTAAAATAATCAATTTTTTAATAGAAAGATTGAAGAAATCACAAAGAAGGTCACAAATAACTATGTTTACTCTAGGATAACAGGATACGTGCTAGAAAAATAGGTTTACGCATATAACAATAAAAATGTTGCTGTATTACAGATGGTACCTGATGTTATTCTTCTTTTCTGACCATGTGCGCGTCTTTAATTAGGTAGAGACAGTGATTTATATTTTATGTTCTTCAAGCTATTATCTCAATCTCAGAAACTATAACTGAACAAAATCTTTAATATTTTCATCAAATATGTGTGAAGTTTTATAACTTACAGGTTATAAAACTATAGAAATGAGATCTATAAAACCTAATTATATTTTGAATTGTTTTTTCTTATTAAAAACACTTTTTATTGCTATTTCATATAAAGAAACGTATTATTACTTATTCAAAATTATAGGTAGCTATTAAATCACATTATTCAGTTTAACTTTTCATTGTCCGAGTGTTTTATTATATGCGGTTGTTTGATGAGGGGGTTTAAAACTACTCCCTCTAAAAACCATACTTATCGTAGATGGATTGGGCTATTTGGTACCCAGGTACCTTGGAAAGATTCATTGACATAATTTTTTTAAACAGCAGATAAGGAGGCCCATATAGGATTTTCAATGTGGGACCAGTTTTGAAAACAATAAAGTCATAACTCTTTTGGATCAATATTTCTTTATCAAATTTTCAGAATAGCTAACCGTACTAAATGCTTAAAGCGATTTGAATATACTTCATAGCAAAAAAGTTACAAATGAGTCGATTTAAGTCAGAATTTGATCCAAGTAATAAAAATCGATATATTTAAAACCCCGATTATGTTACACTAAGATGCATTGCAATAGATCTGCCAAATATTTATCAATTTGGTTATTATTTGATTTCACAACTGAGTTTTTGTAATTAGGTCAGTTTTGATTTTGCAGAAGGTCGTCACTGACCTGGGGTTGTCAGATAAAATGAAACCAAAAGATCCACAAGAATATTCCAAATATTATCCAAATCGGTTGAACCATTTTACGCAAGGTTAATAAATCCTCTAATATCCAATTGTTGGACCTATTTGCAGTAGCCCGTGCTTTGACCAAATACGATTAATCCATATAATAGTTTTGAGTTGAAATGCCTACCGGATACTAGAAGTCTATCATACGCATTTATGTCTATAGTCCTTATAATTTTGTTAATCGAATTTCATATCATTTTTTAGGTGAAAGGCCCTACTCCTGTGAGTATTGTGACAAAGCCTTCTCCCAAAATGGCACTTTGCGTCGCCATCAAGCCACTTGCCGGTCAGTGCCCGCTCACATCCGCCAGCAGCACCAGCGAGTATTTGGCCACGCTGCCGATACCTCCACTCGACGAGGTACAAGTCCGCGGCGTGGTGGCAGCAATACAGCCAGCCAATCGCTCTCTATGCAGGAGGGGCAGGTTGGATTGATGGGGTCCGTTATGTCGGCAGCCGCTGGTTTAATGTCCATGGCTGGTGGGGTACGTGGACGGCGAGGTAGGCGTAGGCGTGCATCGGAGGCCGGTTTGAGTATTGGTGTGAGCGGCAAATCGGAGGATGAAGGCGAACAAACCGTTGTTGGTGAAACTGGATGGCCTGAGGATGACCATGATACTCAAACTGAGAATGGAACCAATGAACCAGAGGACCTCTCTGAAGCTATCACAGTAAGTTGGGTTGTCGTAAAAATAAAATAATTGAATCTGATTAATCTAAACCAATACTGTTGGCTGTTTGCTCCAAAGCATAGCATATGGGCGCTTAGATCGTTGAATATTGACCATTTTTTATTGTTTCTCATTGAAAGTTCAAATGATTTCCTGATTTGAAACTCTAATAAAAATGGAATAGTTTGGAAGATAGTTGAAATGCAATGGCATTGTGTTTAAAGATATCTTAAAATAATATGTATTTACATTTGTTTTTAGTTTCTTATGATATTGGATTTGTGTTAGATATGAATAGGAAATATTCAAAATGGGTCAGAATTATATAGAAATACTTTTTTTAAAATAAATCATTCATAGTATATTCGTTTAGCAAATAATTAAAAAAAGCTATATGAATAAAATTGATGGTTTTTTATAATCATATTGGGTACTGAATTGCAGTTTGCATTAATTGATATTATTATCTATCTGATGAAACAAACAATAGATTTCATGAATTTCTTTTTATGTTACCGGAACTAAAACTAACGTTTTGACCTCAACACCCGTAGGTTTTTTGAATGATAGCCATTACTACTAACAATAGATATTGTATTGCTCATAAAAATTAAAAGTAATCTGTTTGGGTTTTTTTATACCTTCACTTATTGGGAAAAGTGTTGGTACTATCTATTACAGAAGTATTCGGCACACAGCTTAATCACTGAAGCGTGTCTAATCTTCTCAAATAAAATGCACTAATGATACCTCTTCTTATTTCTACCCGCATTTGGACGGCTTATTTTGAAATGGACGAGAACTGGTGGGATAAACCTTACTTATAGATGAGAAACTAGCGTGAAAAAATCGTACAAATTTTATTAAATCGACTCAAATAATAGATAAAATTAATCTATGTTAATAACATAATGCGTTTCTTGGCTTTTATATATCTGAAAGCATTACAAACTTATTTTGCTCTTCTTATATTTAGGATATTTTGTAATACAATATTAAGAAAAGTGTTGCTTTATTTTGATTAAAAAGAAAGTTTGTGTTTTAACAGTCACTGAGTGTTAGATAATAATACTCTTTTAACTCGATATTGTATAGATAGGTTGCAGTTTTGACATTTTGTCTAATTTGATTTTGAATTAGATGAGTTGTTCTGTACTGAGTGTGATTAATCCCGGCCGGGCCTCTAGTGTTAAAAGTTGACACGATGCATTTAGGCAAATTATTTTATTTCAAACAAAGAATGTTAAGTAATAGATTGATTCGATAATTTCATTATGTATCATCAGGCCTTATTTATTTATTTTTACATATTATTTGCATGTAATATTATTAAATTATACCTATTCACATTTTGCTATTAGCTTATTCTATCTATCTAATGCATCATCTATAGATGAATAAATGTTTTGTCGAGAATTTACCCAATTTTAACTGCAGATGGAATGTGTCAACCAAATTTTGTTAAACAAAATTAAATTGTTTTTTTGTGGATTAAAAACTTGATTTTGTACATTATAACTATTTTGTGTATGGTAGGTATTTGAGCTGACTTCAATTCCCTTAGAGGGTACTCTCTTTTACCTGTTGAATTCTAAAACACTGACACCTTTGTTTATGTATTCTCTGCATTGGAATTGTTTCTTATGAATATTTTCCGGTTAGATTGCTTCCGTTTTGCTATGTTACTGTTAATAATGTTTATCAAAGTTAGTACATTATAATAATTGATTAGAAGGAAGTGAACTAAATTGTTACTTTATTCTTTGTTATTTCCTTGAGTCCTTTTATTGTCCTCTCAAGTTTATAGAGCTGCTATTGAAGTTTAAAGTTTCGTATTTCTATAGAAAATATTAGTTTTTTAAATATATGTATACCTCTAGTCTTGTAAAATAATGTTGAGACTTATCCCAAACCAATTAAATTTCAAAACTTGTGTATATTTTTAACAATTTAATTGTTTACATGATAAGCAAACAGATTCTAAATCTATTGCGAACCAAATTTTTTAATACCATATAATTTATCAAATATAGATTTTGTGTTCCCACTACTGAAAAAAAATCAATTAATTTTGTTTATCCGTCAACATCAACCACGGAGACCTGTTTGTGTGTCATCAGAGTCGTAATAGACCCGAACAACCTGTCTGCTACAATTCACAAACAAATAGCTTGGACAGCTCTTGGATAACTACTTCTTTTTCTTCTGGATCCATTTGTCCGATCACAGTTTTCAATTTTTAGTGTACTGATGTACCACCAATAGTTCATTATGGCTCATACATAGAGAATAGATAAATGAATTGATTACTATGTTTGAAATGATGACCTATATACTCATGAATTATGTTCTAACATGGGCAAGATGGCCTCAACTGCCAAATGGGAGTATGCGAAGTGGGTGTTAACCGTAGTTGCCATCAAATGCTTGTTATTGATTAACAACAATACAAAATGTATAACCGAGCCACAACTCGTATAAGGTAGAATAGACCGTGTATAAAATTTTAATAATGTCCATATAAAACTAGAGCTTGCTTATAAATTCTCTAAAAAGGATAATATTTTATTTCTTTAAAATATAAAGATACATTTTTTAGTATTCTATTTTCTTTTGAAAACTAATACTATATTGGGGATTTATCCTATTAAATAAAATAATGTGTATAAATTGGGAAAATATCTAAAAGTTTTTTTGCTTGTAAGACCAATATAGAAATAGCATATTGAATTCAGCTCATTCTTTTTTTAGAGTTTTAATTGACAAGAAATGAATTAGCTAGAAGTCCCGTACATTTCTGCGTTTGTTTGTTTTGCATAATACATTCGTGGTCAATTGAAATTATGCAGTTATCCCTTTACACATTTTAGTCTCACACACATGGTTGTTCTACACAATGTGAAATTGTCTGATTGATTAATTGTGTTAGTTCCTTCCAAACTCGGGTCGTTTGCATATTCGGGAAGCAAACACTGTTATCCAATTTGGCAACACACAAGCCTCCAGTTTTAATAGCACGTATGCTACAGAAAAAAAAATAATAAGAAAGAACTCTAATCTACTCGGTGTTTTCTAAATGCTGCTGCCTGTTTTGAATTGTAAAATCTACAATTTATTCAGCTATATTATACTTTTTGGTATTCATATATTTACTTGATTATATTCTCTGTTGTGTTTTATACCTTTTATTTTTATTCCTACTGTTGTTGTGTCGAGTAAATTAATGGTAAGCAAGGAATTAGTGAAACTGATATCCATATTGCAGTCACCTTGGCGCATTCATTGCAATCCGAATAATTTCTCCAAGCGTCCTATGTAGCAGCAGTTGACTTTGGTAAGAGTCTTGAAAGGAAGGAAAGTACCACTTTCTTTCCAATCTGGCCCACTTGATTGTTTCCTTCCTGTGTTAGTTACTTCACCTAGTTCGACATCTTGTTGTTGTCAATGTGTTGCCCACAAACTCAATTGTTGCCTGTTTGGCTTTTCTCTGCGTGGTAATTTTGTTTCCATTGTAACGCGCACGCATGCATTCTCTTGCCATTTAGTTGTATTGGATTATTGTATGTAAGTGTTGTAATAGATGCTTTTTATAATTAATTTTTTGTAGTCAATATGGCTATGTTTTTTTTTAATAAAAACTGTCAACAATCTATTTTCTTATTTGTCCACTCTGACTGCAGTGCGTCTTTCCACTGTTGGTGTTCTGAGGATTTAGTGAGCCTCCTTATATATTGCGTTGCATAGTAATGATACGTACTAAATTGAGATACCAACAGCCATTACTATGTAGCAGTTCTTCTACTATTAGGCTTTCTTACTGCTTATGAAGACTAATCAAATGTCTTCTTCGGTATACAACAAGGCAACTTTTATAGCGGTGTCTTTGACACGACTTATGACTTTTACATTGATTCCAATAATTTAGAAATTCCAAGTGTCTTGTTGTCTTGTGTTTTCACTTCGAGCTTTTTGTTTTCAAACTCTTAATGTAGTTAGTTTAGAAAGCGGCAGCAGGCTAGGTTGCTCCAACTATTAGCTTGACAAACTTATTGGAATCTGGCATTTTATTGTCCTGGTTGTATTAGGGGTTAGATCGGCGATGATGCTATCACTAGAATTCCACATTGGATTAAACTCTGGCCTCTTTTCACTAATATGGTAATTATAAATTGCCTATTGCATTAGTCCGTCCATTACTCTCTCTACTTTGAGTGTGTATAATGTGTTTGATTCAATGAAAATGCATCGATATTGGTTCTTCTCAAAGTCGTATAATGCATGCCGACCATTGTCTAGTCCAGATTTCTGAGTAGATATTGAGTTCTTAAGTTGTTGTTTGCCAGGCAAGAAGAAAGCTGAAACTCAATCTTGGAGAAATCAAACTGCGTATGACCTCGCCAACACCTCAACAACCTCCCACAAAATTCGCTAATGTGTAATGTACTGGACGTGCATGTTCGAGCCAATGTACCGACATATACATAATACATCTAGTTACACAGTCCGGCAACCGAAAAATAGTTCAGTGTCTCTTCGTTAAAGGATTTTGTTATATCCGTTGTTGTGTTGTTTTGTGCGCAATTTATCGCATTGGTTTACTTATAAGTAGAATGCCCAATATGTTTGTTTGTATACATCGACAGGCCATGATTTACAATATGTTCCGTTGGGACAATTTTAAAACTGGTTTTGGCTGTCTTGGTAATCTGATATGTATTTGGTTGTAATTCTGAGCTTTGCCCTGCATAAATTGAAAAGCAATTTCATTGTCTTGAGTATTGTAACACTTTAAATTCCAGTCTCAGATTGAATTGAGGCGTCCCCCCCCCCACTTCCCTACTCCACTTTTCGCTATTTTGTTGTTTCGATAGAGAACATTTGCCTCTTTTAACATTTTCCGCTACATGTTTCTGTGGCAATGATGCGTACAGTATTTTGGGCTGTGATTTCTCTGATTTAATGACGTTCTTCAGATGCTGTTTCTTAGAAAATGACCTATATTGTATTTCATTTTATCTTAGTCTTATATATGCGTATTTAAAAGCGGATAGTGTTTTGTAATTAGAAAAAGAAATAAAATATATAGGAAAGATTGTTAGCAATAATGTTGTTTATTTCTACAGAGACCAATTTTGTCACAAGTTCTAGTTATGTGTATAGAAAGTTCTAAAATACATACAACGGACTGATTAAATCTTTTAGACATAAAAAACAAAAAGTAAATGGACTAAAAAATTGCTACTTATGTTTATTATATTTTTTGTACATGAAACAAAATGTAAATAATTTTTTAATTGCATAAGATATTTTTTAATGGTTGACGCACGAACACAGAAAATTCATCAACAATTTGTTGTATTTCTAATTTTTAAATTGCTGACATTCTTTCATAAAATGTATGTAGGTAATAGTGATTATCCATTTTTAGCATTACTGAAATTTCAATAAGATATGTTTCTGGACCTGATAGAATTATGTTTTCCCTTTTCTTTTTAATTCCCAATATATTGGCATCTCATGAGATCAGATCTTGTTCGTAAAATTTGGATAAAGCTGTGGCACACTGGTTTGAAGGCATTCCAACGAATTAATCTCAATCATTTAAATATTTTTTATTTTCTATTAAAAATAGTTTTGGGATAATAAGATTTTTATAGTTGAATTTTGGATAACAACATTTCCATTACTTTGGCTCATTAGATTATTTTTTGATTAAAAAAATAGTTTTAAGTTTGTATATAATATGTTCCAAATGTATGGTAGTCAATTTCATCAAATGTCTAATTTCAGGAAATTTATTTTAAAACAACATTTTTCAGAGGGGTCACATCCTAAAATATTTACAACCAAACAGTTAAAAGTTTTTGACAGCTTATTACTCACTATAAGGCCAAATACAATAAAGTTATACTACATGTAACTTGATGTATGCACTTCCACGTATTTATATGGGTATATCCCCTAAACAACCATAGAAATAGATATTATTAAAAACATTTTTTATACCTTCAAACCTTTGAAGAATTACCTTTGGTAACAATAATCTAAAAAAATTACTTAGTTATCTCACATAGTGATCTCTTGTACATATTGCAGGAATTATCGTTGTTTCGCTTCGATACATTTTGTAATTGTTGTTTCTACTAAAAATTACCAGCTACCAAGGTGCATTTTTATGGCAGAATAATACATAGGTACCACTTTCTGACGCAAAATGGTTGTGCATAATAAACAATAATCTTTCCCCATTTAATACTTCCAGTAATGTGGTGCATGCAGATATAACTGTAATGGTACTACACGATTAGTAGTGCGCCCACGAGAAAATATGGAGTACGTATCTATGCTTGGTGACATATTATGACTATATAATGAAATCTGTAAAAGATTTGTGTTGCAATATTTCTTGTATTAGGTACAAAATCATTAAATATCATAAAATACAATTATCTATTGCTTTGTTACTGGGTGAATTGTACATTTTAGTATTACCTCTTTGCCAGTTTTACAAGAAAATGTTTGCAGTTTTAGTATAAATGTTGAGCAAGTTTAGTATTATATCTTGTTAATTCTTCGAAATCCATTTTTTAAATTAAAATTTCATAATTTCTTTGAACAAAATAAAAGGAACTGAACCCATTTATCGTCTCTTAAGTAATAACAAAAAAAAAATATGTTATTGGTCGAAATTAAACATTTGAGATAGATTTATTTAGTTTTGTATTTACAGTTAGTGTGTGTAATAAAATATTGATGTACAACTTTTTATTACCTTTTGTGCTAAATTTTCTAATAATGATGAACCTTTACCGAGTAAGTTTGCAGTGATTCTGCAATATTATTTTGTTGTGCTTTGCTTGGCAATACAATATATGTATAGCCAAGCAATGGGACAATGCCAGTAAGAGATGGCTGCTATTCAAATCTATTTTTCTATTAGAAGCAATTTAAATTTTTACATTAGTTAAAACTAATAATTGATGAGTGGAAATTTATGTGCTATTCTAATGCCTTTTGTCAGGTCGAACCAAATTGTGCTTGTGAAAAGGCAAACTTGATTATTGTTATATTATGTCCTTGGAGTTTAGTATTTTATATAAAATTATATTAATATAATATATTATTCTTTGCCCAACAAAGTATTAGGGTTTGAATAAATTATATTAGAGGTTTCCAATTAGCACAGGCCAACTAAATAACGTTTACAAATATATTATGTGGAAGAGTCGGTACATATTATCTAGCTACATTTCAAATCGAATTTTGTTGCTCGTTTTTTATATATCTATAATTTGAGTCCAGAAAAATAAAACACAACCTACAGTGAGCGATGTATTGTTGAGATATAGGAAATTATTGCAGAAAATGAATCGACAGTTTGCAACCTGCTTGCGCTGCTGTCTTTTCCAAGCGATAGAGACCTCCATGTATCCATGATAGGACGGGGGAACTGCGCCATAAAAATTGGAATTATTCTATAGTTATCTAGTAATTATTTATGACATACATAGAATGCGCGCTGTGCACAATATATTAGATATAATTATTATTAATGGTGAAAAAAGGAGTTTTGTGTAGGTATATTAAACAATCAAACAATTACCTATGGCTTAAATGTATCTCCCCTATCAGCAAGCAACAGCGAATAATGTTAAATAACAACTTTTATCGTACATACATCAGCAGAGTAGTCTGGACTGAGCAGCAGCAATAAACCTTGGTTTATACATTCACATGTAAAAAGTTGAATATAGATACATATACATGCTGCTGCATTCATGCATTAAGCTCCTACCATACTGTAGATTATCAAACAATTGCTATTTTTTATCGCGATCGCCCTCAACAACTCAATTTTTATTTAATCAGTGTGTTCTCGAGGCTGCCGCTAGCTAGCACACTGGCAAAGTATTCTAATATTTTATAATGTGGGTTGGTATCAACTTGACAAATTGTAGACTAGATACAATACCCTAAAGTTTGCGCTATGTAGGGGAACACGGGTGTTGAAAAAAGACTGCTCAAATTTTTCTAATTATATCAGTCACCCCGATTGCTTTTTTGCGTTGCATGTTATTATTCGAATAGTTGGTATTTATGATACTAATAATATCTGGGGATATAATACACATTCATAGATTGAGAGACAAATTTCGAGTTTGGTTTGAAATGTCTTCTACACTATCCTCCGAATAATGTATAAATAGCTGTGTGTTCTTTCGGTGTGATTATTCTATTAAATTTATAGCTGCATGTATATAATATCACGTCATCTATGCTCCTGAAATGGCCAATAAATTCTAGAATGCTGTGCATATTCAAACAACCAGCCGAGGTAACGGCTAAATTGATACATGCATACCTACATTTAGGAAATATACCTCAATATTTTATGTACCGAATATTGTCTCATGCACCGCCAATCAGTTGCATACACACACACACAGAATAGGATACCTACTCAACTTTTTACATATTTATCCTCGGTATAACTGAAAATAATAATATAATATGGCCAGCTAGCCGACCAACCTAAGTTATTTCAGAACTCGATTCTTCTGGGGATATGTCATTGAATATGACTAGCGGTAAAGCGCTTCAGTGTAAGTGTTTTAACATGTAGAAGAAAGAAATATCACTCTGTATTGTATTTAGAGTAAAACATACGCCTATAATCTTGAGATCTATACATCCATTTACAATATTATAATTATGATAATATATACCAAACTTTTCTTTCAGAATAGAAATTAAATGATAAAATCTTTTTTTTTCTTAATCACAAGTGTCATAATGTATTAAAACACAGAAACATGACTCAGATATTTTTTGTTTTCTTTAATTAGTAATTTCCTGTCTCGGTATAGGTGACAGTTTAGACTAGATTGATATTATTATTATTACTTACTATTGCAGTTATCAATAAAATATCTTGCTCGATGTCTGCGTTTTCTGCAAGTTTCCCTAAGTTGTATTACTTATCACTCATTGCTAATTGTCACCAAACTTTATTCATTCTTTTTTTGTTTGTTTGGGGACATTTTAGCCGGATGAAAAGTGAACAAATTACTTCTTATCTTGATAGTGATATTACTTGGTTCATTGATTTCAGTAGTATGTATGTATATGTCCGTACACTGTGAGTGGAAGGTTTCAACTTGGTAAATTGTAGAGGGAGATGCGAATAATAACAGTTGCATATGATTATCAGCAAGTTGGTGTTTTTGTAGGGGACAATTAGTTCTATGAGACACCACACTATGTACCTACAGTTTACCGAGCCTAAAATTAATTAAAAAACTTGTTGGTTGCCTGAATTATACATAATACAATACACATTCACTCTTGGGCATTCATATAGAGATATGCTGGGTTGGAGGACTAAATGTTATCAATTTTTGCCTGTTGTGAATGCATATGATGGTAAGATATAGGTAGTTACTCAGTTATTATCTGCATCGCCTTGAATGTTGGTAGGTTTTGAGAGCATAATTTATAGGCTTACCATCATTATATCATCAAATTAAATGATAAAAGTATTTTTATTAAATAATAGATTTGAATAACCCTTATTTCAAAATTTGTTGATTTTATACATATAGTCAATGTTAAAGAGAAGAGACTACATGTTTGAACAGTTTGCTTCATGTTTTATCACATTTTGATCACTGAAAATCTATCAAGCAAATTCATGATATTGACAGTATCCATTTTATCACCAAACTATTAATGATAGATTTTGTAATAATTGTCAAATAGTTACGCTAATAATACTTATAATACTATCAATTTTCACAGAATATTAACTATTTTAATCAATAGATTTAGTAATACTAGTTCTGGTAGACTTACTAAAAACTGCAGTAATGTAG
>JAUYWI010072409.1:0-14203 GCA_034780595.1 Parotoplana pacifica | reverse complement strand
TCATTTTATTAATTGCTTTTCTCACTTCGCTTTCTAGTATCTCTGCTCCTTCGTCATTCTCGATGATCGTCTTTCTAATTCTCTCTTCATCTTCAAAAAGTTTTTAAATGTTGAGTACATTCAAAAACTTTATGAAGATGAAGAGAGAGGTAGAAAGACGATCATCGAGAATGACGAAGGAGCAAAAGTCAGTAACCTTAGGATTAACAGGCAAACGTTGACACACAAATTCACTTGTCGCCATAATATTACAGTGTGTAAGTTAATCAAGTCCGGAAGAGCACAAGCTGTTGCATAGTCGAAAGTAAAAGTAATTTATCTATCTTAATATAATAGAAGTAGAAAATAAAAAGTTAGCAATAATAGTATGGTTGATAGAAATGCAAAATAAGAGTAGATATAGATTAGTGTAAAAGAAATTGGTAGGTGACAATAATTGACAGAAGACTATGTATAGAAGAATCAAATGTGCGCTATTTTCAAAGTGGGTATTCTTCTTAGATCTCATACAGGTAAAAGTGAAGAAGAAATGAAATGCCTAAATTGTAATGTAGGAGAAAATCAGAATTTTAAAAATATGATCAATTAAAATTAAATATAATGCAAAAATAAATGTTTGCAAGTATAATACTGTGATACGCATAGTTGTTTAAATTAATAGATATAGTTTAGAATATGATATCGTATTGACCTAGGAATACTTTTTAGTTATGAAGATCTTGATAGACATTTTTGTCTGACTATAAGATATTAATATTTTCAGAATGTACAATAACTGCTGGTATATTGACTTTGGTATTTGTATATTTGTAATGTATTTAGTTATGAAGATAGAGTGCCGTAACATAGGCAACACTCTAAATATACTTACTTATTGTAATTATGTTAAGTGAAATAATTCCACCATATTTATTATTTATAAGATATTGTACGTAATATTTGGAAATTTGGAATTTCATCAACATTACTAATTGACAGAATTCTAAATACGTAAGTACAGCAATAGAATCAGATGTACTTGGATGGCCTTCCAAAAACTAGAACCCATTCTCTCCAAAAACACGCCGCTAAATGTCAAAGCTAATCTCTTCAATAATAAAGTCCTCCCGGCTTTATTATATGCTGTCGAAACATGGAACACAACTCAATCAAATGAGAAGAAAATTTAAACTACTCAAAGAGCTATAGAGCTCAGAATGACCAACATTTCCAAGAGAGAGCATATCAGAGCTGAAGAAATCAGAAAAAAGGAGTGGTGTCAAAGATTCTATCCACCAGATCTACAGATGTAAACAACGCTGGGCAGGCCACGTAGCAAGAATCCACGACGACCGGTGGACGATTAGGGCGACTAACTGGTACCCATACAACCAACCCAGACAACGTGGGAGACCTCATATTAGATGGGAAGATCCATTTAAAGCAACCTATGGTATCACTTGGACCAGACTTGCTCAAAATAGAAATGAACGGAAGAAGAGAAGCGGTCTGCGTCTTTGGCGCGCCAAAGATTGATGTCACAGACCACAAAGTAAGTAACGTACAGCATGCTATTAATAATAAATGTGGTGGAATTGTAATTTTAACAAAACAGAACTTTAACTGTTCACTAAGCAATGATCTTCAAACTTGTATTAGTGGAATTTAAAAACATCCGTATGTTAAATGACGTTAATTTATTGAACAAATTTAGAATATTCTAATGAATTATAATTAGGTACATTATAGCTGGTGACACAAACATTGATTTATTGAAATACAACGAAATATTAAATTAGAGATTACTTTGATAGTTTTATAAGCAGCAACTTCTACCAATTAATAAACTTCTTCAAAAAGAATATAATGCATTGTCAAACACTAATAAATAATTGATTATATTTATCTAAGACCAGTAGATCAATTATACGTGTTGGAGGAATATTGGTAAATAATATAAGTGATCATTTATGTGCATTCCTAAAACATATCGATTACAAAACCAGACCACAAGTTCAAATAATAAATGATAATAATATCAATTGCCTTAAATATGAACTTAAAAGTATAGCACATAGAATAATGAACTCAATTGAAATTTACTATGGAAATCGTTTTACAATGAAATAAATTAAATTATAGTAGAAAATAAAAACAAATATAGATAATCCCTGCAACAAAAATCAGGCAAAACTAAAGAAAGTTTATACAAAAAAAAGATGAAAAATAAAACTGTCAGGAATGGACAAATCTATAAAAAGTTTAAAAATGCATTAAATAAAAAATGGTTTCCGAGTCAAGAAGGGAAAATACAAAAATAACAAAACTAGATATTGATTGGAGACAAACTGAGGATATTATAGAATACATAGCTAACGCGCTAAATAGTCATTTTGCAACAAAAGTAAAATGATGGGAGAAACTATAAAATCCCCTAATGCTATTAGTGTTGGAACTTACATGCAATCCCATTAAATCATTCAATTTACTTGCCGAAAACAATTGAAAAAAATAATCCTAGAACTTATATATAGCCTAAATGATAAATGTTCTTCTGGAGATAACTTCATGTCCAAAAGCTTAATTTAAAAAAACGAACTCATTCCAATATTAATTAATAAAATTAATAAACTAAGTATTGCTGATCAGATATATCCAGATCCTCAAAAGCTCACAAAAGTAGTATCGCTCTATAAAAACAGTTTTTTAGTAATTACAATCTCTATACTTTCTAGATTTAATCAAATTTTTGAGGGAACAAATACAATCTGATGTAGTATTCATATTAAAGTAAATAACATTTTTTATCAAAAACAGTTTGGTTTCAGAAAGTTCCACAGCACAATCGATGCGTTAACAAATTCATGATATATTATATACCAGCAAAAATTAATAAAATAAATAATAGGAAATATTGCATGACCTCAAAAGGTATTTATAAGTAGTATAGATAACTCAATTTTAATCTTGAAAACTTTAGTATTATGGCATGACAGGTCCATATAACGAACTTATTAAAAGTTATTTAACCAATAGGAACATTTTTATCCTATGTAGAATAAAATCTTTACTGTGGCAAACATTCAAAATAAGAAATAAACAATAATAGCTGTCAAGCCTTTGACAGTACTAACATCATAGTAATGAATGTAATCCAACTAAAAGGTGTAAAAGTATATATACCTATGGCTTTAACATAAAAACAACATCCTTTCAAGATCAAATAAAAACTATGTAATCATGTGCATCTTGTTCTACACCCAAGCTGAAGCATGGTCAGTCAAGCGTGGTTATTGAAAGTACTAACTACATAGTATATTCAAAATCCCAAAATCAAAATCCATGAAGCAATCCGGTCAGAAATGAAAAATGTAAAATAGTTAAAATGCAAAACAATAACAAGAAATATGGTGCGAGACCTAGGACCCTCAGTGGCGAGTTTTAACCAGTTTTATGTGTACACAACCATCACTCTTCCCATAATTTAGTTATTATTGTAAATGTAAAAGGCTAAATAAGTAGGTGGTACATTTTGGTATTTTAATGATTTGTTTACCATTGGTTCACATTTGGCATTCTTAATTTAAAGACAAAACCTAAATGCATACTATTTATAGAAATCTTTGAACTGGTAGTTAGTTTTTGGCGACATGGTATAGAGTAGCGGTAGAATAGAACTAGGCTACTCAGCAGAACATTGACTTCTTAGAACTTTTAATAATAAGAAAACTAGGTTATGCTCACACAACAAATTTAGAAATGCCTGGTGTTTTAGGAGGGAAACAGCAAAAAGCTTTGGCAAACTATAGGTAAATTTATTTTAGTATAAAAAGGTAGATAATATGTATGTAGAATTCGATTCTGTATAGGCGTAAACTAGCATCCGAATTTGTTTGTCTGGTGACAGATTGTTGTCTATAATTATGAGGCTGCAGCACTACTCATACATACTACTCGTTAGACCTAAAGATAAAATTACACAAATTGTTTGTATTAGTTTTATAAATTCAACAATCGGCATTCCATGCATTCAGACTATTTTCCCCCTAAGGGATTCCATACGATTCAACCATTATTGTTTCCTAGATGTCCTCAAACAAGTTTTTTGTCATAATTAGCTACATTAGAGAAGACGGGCGACTAGTAAGTGTTGAAAATTTCATATCGAAGATTAAAAACTAGATATTCGTTTTTCTACATACACGTTTTGACATGTACCTACATTCGATCTAAAGCTATAATTATTCTTTCTTTTCTGATTTAGTCGCGTAGCAAAAGGAATGCAACTTAGGCTGCCTAATCTTGTGCATAAATATAAAATCCCTCGGCCTGCCTGTAACTCATGATCTTTAGATTTTTATGATCAACAAGTATTAATCTAATGTTATATTAGAATTACTACCTGGTTTGCATAATGTGTTTCTCTAATTGTTGGAAAAGAAATTCAACCTCATCGTCGTGTTGGGCGGAGTATAAATATCATTTTTAACATTCAACATTTAAACTAAAATTAGTGATACCTACCTACTGTTGAAAGTTTAAATAATTTGAGAAATCAATACCCGACGACACTATAAAAATAAACTTTAGTCCAATACGTTATATAAATATGTGTCTCTCCGCAGAAAAATCATTAATAGATAGCCTATCAAAATATGTTAACCAAAATATTGATTTCTAGGATTATATTATATTAATGATAAGTTTATTTTAAAATTAGTTTTTGTGATTTTGACATGAATCGAGTAAAAGCCAAATATCAATTAGGACATAATTTCAGATGTCTTCTTTAGTTCTTTTTATCAACTAGGCAATGCATAAATGGTATGTTTGTTTTTAGCTAAGATTAAAAGTCTTATTGATGTACAAAGAACTTTTATTATTTTGAATCTGAATAAATTAGGTACATTTGGTGAAATCTTTTTTGTTTATAAAAGCTAACTTTTTTGTAGACAATATTTTATTTTACATCAAATGAGGTGACATTAACGAAAGGGCAATATCTGGTCTTCAATGTTCAGGATTTTAATTTTTTTCTATGATTAACGAATTGGGTAAATAAATAAAGAAAAAGTTTTAAAATGTCAGTTTAAATTGCTAGCTTAGAGTCATTTTATTACTTAATGATAGGCAATATTACTTACTTATTACACACAAATCAAGATTAATTACCACATCCGATAGTGAATATTTTATAATGTACTATTTTATTAATGTTGCTGACTTAATTAAAACAGTTACAAATTGATTTATTTCAAATTTATTATAAACAAGTTTTATATTATTCTGATATTAATATTTCTGAGTTGAACAATGATAAAAGGAACATTGACCTACATAAAATTATACAATATTTGGGGTTTATTGTGGTTCAAATACTTTGATATCTTAAATACTAATTGTAATTTAAAAAATGTTTTTATGTAAATTTATAATCAATTTGTATTTTAGAAATATATTTTAAAGTATTGAATAAATGTATAAGTAATACTTTTTAAATAATGTTTCTTCTATACTGATCTTTATATGTGAAATTTAAATGACAATGTCACTTTAGGAAAAGAATTGATATTTATTTTAAAGATTTAGATAATTTAGATAAATTACTTACATCTTATTATAACAGACCTACAAAAAAGCTTCCACCTTTGACAATATTCCATTTTTTGAATTTGGTGATACATACTTACCGATTTGGACTAAATTGCACCTAATAAATGATATCTATTAAGTTTTGCGATAATCAAATGTCCAGGCAAATACTGAATGCAAATAAAATAGCTGGCAACAATGACAAATTAATTTAATTTTGTATATGGTACAGTCTTCTGTTTTATTTTGAAACAGTGAACTTATATCAGGTGTACCTATTATATGGATTATAATACATCTAGGCATGCTATTTGCATTGCATTGTATAAATTTATCAAATAAATTTCACCATTTTTAATTAGACATTTACAGGTGGAATGACTGTATTGTGATCTACCATCTAGACAATTCAGTAGCTCAACTACATTTATGTTTTTGCTTAATATTAAATAAAACTAAATCTAATTAATAGAATAGTCAGTGCAGATAGATAGATATATGGTGGTATATTAGGCTTCAAGTAAAAAGTTGAAATGTTCTCCGTCGGATATAGGAGGTAAAGAAAATGACAGATGGAATAATAAAAACATAGTTTCATGTCTAGTCTATTCATTTGTATTGAGAATAAATATAACAAAAATAAAAATGCAGTTGGCCTACCTACCTATACCTATGAATAAATTTCGAGCAGATTTATTAATTTCAAATGCTTAGATAGATTCTGTTCCTGATCCTTTAAACTTAAGTTAATAAATAAATATAAGTATACTCATATCGATTGCAAAACAAATGAACAATATTAATAGTTGAGAAGGATATATTTCTGCAATTATTGTGTTTTGACTGGTCTAGACGGACTCCAGGTGATTTGTTACGCCACAATACCCAAATCCATTTTGAGATCTGAGGTTTAGATTTATTTGAAATGAATCTACATAGCTCAATATGTTAGTAGAATAATATAAAACATGGATTTTAAATCCACAGTGCATTGTTATTGACAAGTACCTACATTAGAAAGTGTGAAAGATAGAACAAATTTTATGTGCTTCAGTACATAGTATATTACTTGGGTTACCTAAGTTTCTGTTTGTTTTATTGCATCTTATATGAGGCATCTATTTATAAATGGACGCATTCTGTGTGTGTGTATAACGACATAGCGCCCCCAACTAAACCGAATTCAGAAACAAAGTAACATCTCAAGTCAACACCTACATATAACAGCAGGCAAATACTGACAAGCTTGGCTTTTCAAAAATTTTCTTACTTGTACCTACCAGATATGATTAGCATAAAAGAATAAGTAACTTATTGAGTCATGTAACACATGTTCTTGTAATTGTTTAATAAAAGATTACAGAGTACGTTTTATCTGAACAAGCAAATAGTGCATTTATTGCATCACCACAAACACTATTGACATTTATCAAGAAATAGAAATTTAGGCAGTGCAATATTAATTTTGTTTAATATAAACAATAATAAAGTATGTAGGTTTTGTTGAGGAAAAACCAATTAGGTGCTGTGTAATCTGTTTAATGAAGAAATATGTATATCTTTTTGCCATTTTTACTGATTTTTCGTTCGTGCAATACTTTTTGCTGCATTTTCGTCACCGAAATGAGTGACTATAAAAATTTGCCCTCCCTAGTTTTGGTCATAAAATGAGAGAAACGAAAATGATTATTCACATAGATCTCTTGCTAAATTTTAATTAATTGTGGTGATGCAATATCTGATTGTTCATTTCACAATTAGTTAGTTTCTATTTAACGTGGTACCTACATTTGTATATAAATGTACAGTGTATACCTACCCCTTGACCTACCCTTATCAGTTGTGCTAAGCTCGGCACATCTGGCTGTTGGACTACCCATAATAAATGCCAATACAAAATACTGTGAACTTAATTTTTTTAAAGTAAGATGATTTTTTGAAAAATAAAATAAGCCCGCCGTGATGAAACCTATCGCAGCAAAATCTGATTTGAAATAAGCATGTGAGTAAATATTTCAGAACGCGATATCTATTATTATATTCTTTTTCTGGAGAGCACTCAAAACCAGTAAAAATTTACCAAAAAACAACTAAGCAAACAGGTGGCATAATGTACTGTTTAATTAATAAAAAATATATTGACGCTATAAAAAGGACTCCTGATTTTTTACATTTTGCAAGTGAAGCTGTAACGGACATCTAGCATTGTTCACTCTCCGATTCTTGTCTTGTTTATAGAAGTTAGACACTTTTGTATATAGTTTTTTGTGATTTTATTTTGTTCTGTTTTATAGAATTTATACTGTATTCTAATGAATTACAGGAATTAAATATAATTCATAAACATCAATTTTAGCAGGACATCCATCTGTATACTAGTTTTAGGGTATTTGTCATCGGTGCAGAGCAGGATTTGAACCCGGGCCTTCTGATTAGCATGCAGGCATTCAAACCGCTGGTATACAGATGGATGTCCTACTAATATTGATGTTTGTGAATTATATTTAATTTCTGTAATTTATTTCGTGGTTTTAGAGGTTCTCAATTGAATATTTGCTGGCCAATGTTCTCCAGATTGGAGACTTAGTTCTCTGTCCATTCAGCCTTGACGTTATGCACAGGTTGTTTTATAGACATTTGTGTACTATGTTATGTTTGGCTTTATAAATAAAAGTATAAACACCAATGTTGGTGGATGGGCTACTGGTTCACTAGCTAGAATGCCTGCATGCTAATTAGAAGATCCAGGTTCGAAACCTGCTCTGTACTGATGAGGGACAAATACCCCGAAACAGGTGGATGTCCTGCTAACATTGATGTTTATGAATTTCCGTTATTTATTTCGTGTTGTTTGGAGGTTATTAATTGTAGTCTAACAAGTTTGGATTGTGAACATCAAATCGATTATACATATTTATTATAATAAATTGCAATTTAATCGATAGTTTTCTCTGTAAATGTAGGAATTAATTGTTAGAACTTTTAAGGGTATTTCTGGTTAAATTAGAAATCTTTTGTTTATTGCAGTTTTTGAAAACTACGTCATTTGTTCAACAAAAGTAATAAATGACCCATTAGGTGAATAGATAGTACTCTTGAAATCATCTTAATTACCTATGCGTTGCGTTCTTAATTTGAACTTGCTAAAATACATATGTTTTATGCACATTATATATATTTACTAAAAAACAGAATATTTAACCCTTTTGATATAGTACCTTCCTCACATGATTGAAAAATGTGGTTTCTGAAAGTAGAATTTGCCTTATTTGTTAAATCTTTTTACTTGGAAATTAATTATTTTTAAAACACACGTAGGTATGGGAATCTATTTTCATTAAATAAATTTATTTTATGAGCTTGAAAACTCAAATTCATTTTTTTTAAATTAACTGCAACCAGAGGAAGATATCAAGTTTTGCTTTCCAAATAGGAGTTCTATACTCCAACATAATATTAGTTCATGTAAAAGTGATATATTGTCGTTGTAATTCATCGGTTTATTAAAACTTTGTTTAATATGGTAGTTTTAGAAAATATTTCAATTAGGAGTATAGTTGCAAATCTAGATTGAAACTAAATTAGACTAAGAATGTAGAAGAAATAAGCTGTTTGATATTGCGTGCAAAATTCTGATTATTTTAATGTCCATTTTTGTGTGTATTTTCTCCCGTGTCCCATTTTCTTAATAAGCAAATGTGTTGGTTGTTGTTGTTTTTTTTCGTGTTTTTTTTATTTAACTTACTTCAGTATAAAATGCACTTATTAGCTATCTTCAAAATATAATTCTAAGGTGTAATATGTAGGTTTCATTTGTGTGTGTTGGATTACCTGAAATAAAAAATGGAACAAACTTTCTTTCACCTATAGGTATTCTGTCTCCCTCTCTTTCTCTCTGTCTCTAACTCACTCTCAATCTTGCACTCTCTCTGTTTTTATCCAACTATTAAATTTCATTGTTTTTTTTATATTATAGGTACGTAATCAACTAAGATTTAATTATATAAATAGCGATTATAATCAATAATACAAGTGTTTTTTTATTATTAGATAACTTATTGTATAAAAGTTTTATTATTATGGTTCTGTTTCGGTCGTACACGAGATGCATGCCTATTATTATGATATACTTAAAATCATAGGCAAAATATGCTATTCATTTGAAATGAAACGAAACATTTATAGTGATTAACGAAAATATTAGTAGACTGAAAAAAGTGAAACGTAAAATTAGTTTTAAATTTCGTTCCAAATGAATAGTATCCTAAATTAATTGATTTTAATTAAACCAGGTTTAATCGGTTTCATTCGCAAAATAATGATAAGCTTATGTGTTTACACATTAAATTATCTATATACATGAAACAATGAGTTTTTATATTGTGCATGAGTTAGAATTATAATATCATTATCAAAATGGAAAGTCGACTAACATTTTATTTTAGGTCCCAAATAATGGAAGATTTCTTTCAAATTAGACTTGAGATAGGTTGATTAAACATTGGTACGCAAAATGTTATCTCATATATGCATAGTAAAATAGAAAGCAACCAAATTGACTTTACTGGGCACAAATAGTTATAGAAAGATCGTATAGAATGTTATCAATAATAGATAAAAATCCACACAAGACCTTCCCGTTAGATTCCTTTCAGAATTGGTTTCTTATTTTCTACCTAACTCTGGATGTCGAAATGCTCGCAAATATTTTATTTTGATAAAATGACAAAAATTTTAACATCTACTGAAATATGTTGAATTTTAATGGAAGTATTACTTCTATATTATTCTACTTATGTGAACACATTTTTAGGTTTTCATGATTGTCCAAACTGTCATTCATTATTCAGTAAGTATATCTGTATGGCTTCTTTGGTGATGATGAGAAAAAGACAAAAATAAAATTTACTTCATTAAGCGCCTGGGCTGATTGAAATATCTTTGACCCGGCGTTTATTCAAAGACGGGCGTTTATTGTCATCATAGCTTCCCCCCAAAAAGTTTTCAAATAAATTCTAATAAAGGAAATAATGAAGGTTTCATGTTTCGCCTCTTTTGTATTGTTTTTCACTATTTGTTGTTCTATCTTCATAATAATTCTTGATCTTTTCTTCAAACATATGTATGTATGTATCTATCTACATACGCTAATATTCTCGGCATTTATTTAAGGTCGGGCGTTTTTTCAAGTAAATACGTTAAGTATACTGAGAGAGATAATGCTAAGAGCAAAAAGTAGAATAACGCCCAAGATTGTTGAGGATGCAGGCACGCGAAATGCAATTTTCATGCTACGAACCATGTCCGAAAGGGCAATAGAAATGCAAAAAGACCTGTTGTATGCTTCATTGACTACACAAAAGCTTTTGATAAAGTAAAGCATAAACAACTCCTGAATTTGCTAGAATATTTTGATCTCTTAGGGAAAAGATATCCAACTCCTACGAAATCTTTATTAGGAGCAGACAGCATGTATCCATCCGGTTTGGAACTGAAAAAAGCAAATTTACTAAAATTCAGAGAGGAGCCAGACAGGGATGCGCTTTCTCCAGGGCCTGTTTAACATCTACAGCGAAATGATCCTAAGGGAATTGGAAGGCATGGAAGGGTTTAATATAACCGGACAGACACAACTTGCGCTATGCAGACGACACTGTTGTCATAGTACAGTCCGAAGTAGTGGAAGAAAGTAAGATAAAAGGTCTTACTCTTAATTGCAAAAAGACAGAAGCTATGACAATAAATAAGCAGCCAGGCCAAACATGTCAACTGAAAATTGGCGAAGTTAGCACCAAGCAAGTAACATCTTTTAATTACCTAGGTAGTCTGATCACCGCCGATGGCAAATGCGACTCCGAGATCAAGAGAAGGTTCGGCATGTCAAAGCAAGCGCTTCAGAAGTTGGAGAAGGCTTTGAGAGAAATGAAGATAGGTACATGAAAAAATTCTTCGCTGCTATGTTTACTCGATCTTAACCCATGGTAGCAAATGCTGGACAATATCATCGCTTGAAGCTGCAGAAATGTTGTTCCTCATGAGAATGCTTTGGATATCTTGGGTAGACCACATTACACGTAGAAGTTTTAACAAGAGCAAGAGCAGTACGGAGCCTGATTAAGACCATCAGTAAAAAGGCAGCTTGAATTCTTGGGACATGTCATGAGAAAATAAGGATTCGAAGAAAACATTACAACAGGCAAGATAGAAGGGGGGGGAGGGAGACCCCGATTAACATATCTGGGCAGTTTAAGTAAATAGATGCAGGCGCAGGTGCAGAGAGACAGCTATACGGTCCAGAAGGTGCTGAAAACCTGTAAAGATAGAGATTTGTGGAAGTCGATGGTCGCCTACGTCCTAAAAGGGCATGCTACTTAGATATATAATTACCATTATGAATTCTCAAATGAAATATTTACAATAATATCTTCATAGTGGCAGGCAGTAGTCTTTTAAAATCTTTCACTTCTGAAAGCACTTTATGATAGCATCAATTCTATATTTTACAATAGTCGATAGGATGAAAATGAAATAGTAAGATGATATCACAAATGTTAGTATGATTCGACTATAAGGCGATTTTGTTTATATAAATTGTTATCTACGTAGGAAATACGATTTCTGTTATCCTAATCTTGTTTTTTGGTTTTGTTTAACTACAGAAATGGCTGATTTGTATTTTCAAAAATAATTTCTGATTTATTATGCATGTATCTATCTACCTACAGTCAGAAGTTGATTCTCAATGCGGCATCTTTCTAAAAGTTTGACTTTCATAACAGTTCATGAGCCGTCGTAGGTTACAATTTCTTGTGAGTTTGAATATTTTACAAATAAAGTTGTTTAAATTAACATGAAACGTAGTTCTAATCAATAACACTATACAATCGAGTTTTACTTATTATTATACATCATTGGACTTGTTCTACAACGTAAGATTAACTATTTTAAGGTGAAATATTGCGAATTATACCACTAAATTTTTTAATTTTCATTTACCGGAAACCCTTACAAGCTAAACAATAAGATAGATTTGGATAAAATTTACAATTAGTTTTTTTTCAATAGTTTGCTAAATATGCACTTTCCCTTCTGTTAGTATGTTCTAAACATATGAATAGATTCCCTAAATAAAATAAATTGAATCATGGTGAGAAACTATTGACCGAATTTGAAAATGAATGATGAAAATGCAAAAAAGAATGGAGACAAAGTTTTCTATAAATCAGTTTTGGTTATGATACATGATAAAAGTAAACTGAGAACAGATACATGAATGGAAATACATGGGATAACTCAAAGTATAACTAGTACACATATTAGATGTACTATTTAACTGAAACTACTAATTTTTTTCTCTGATTTTTATCAGTTTAAATGTAGCCATTTTGATGTGTTCCTTAAAACATAAATTACCCACAATGAAACTGATTTTTACTTTTTAGGTATCAAATAAACAAGTGATTCATAAAACACTTTGTGTTGGTTTAATTTTGTGCTTCGATCATTCACTTACCAATTCACGCATTTCAAAAGACAATGATTAATTGCTATATTGAAGAAATTACTTATTATTATTATAGCCACAAATTTGTTTTAAATTATGTAGGAGTGAGCAAAATTGCCTACTTTTCTAACAACAACACATTTTGCAAAAAAATATTGATTATTTATTTGTGTTAAGCATTGTTTGATTTAATTGTTTTGGATTCAGTAAATATATATCCGAGAATAAAACATCAAATTAACTTTAAAATGTGAGAATGATATTATTTTCGAGGTGATTATCTATTACATTCTCTTCTCTTCTAATTTAGTTAGTAGTAGGTAGTTGTATTTAACTTTAGACAAAGAAAACATACTTTTGTTCTAGCACTTTTTTATTATTATAATCTAACATCATATTTTATGTATAAACATTTTCACCGTTAAATTTCATTTTAACCTACAATGTTGAAATTTAGAACGTATAATACTAATTTATATGTTCTTCTTTGAAATTTTAAAATGTTAACTAGTGTTCACTAAGTAAATTAAAATAAATATTACTTAACGTTTCGATCTGATTTTTTGCTCTTCATATAGATTTACTGCAAGTTAGTAAATGACTCTTCTTCTTTTTCTGGCTTTTCCCACATTTAGGTGGGGTCGCCGATGCATATCGCGATCCATTGCGTCCTCTCGGACTCCCACCTGCTCCATGTCTTCATGGATGCAATCTTCCAATTTCTTTTTTGGTTTTCCAGGCCTTCTCTTTCCCACCTTCATCTTTCTGACTCTTCTACCCACATAGTCCACCTCTCTCCTCACCACATGTTCTAACTACCGGAGCCTCACCTCCCTCAATTTTCCTTTCAATTCTCCAATAGTCGTCCTCTGCCTCAACTTTTCATTTCTCATTGTGTCAAGTCTTGTCAGTCCTAAAGACCACCTTAGCATTTTCATCTCTGCCACCTACATCTTTTCTTCCTGCTTTTTAGAAGTAGTCACAGTCTCCATCCTATACAGCATTGCTGGTCTCACCATTGTCTTATACAGTTTACCTTTCACCTTGTCTGGTACTTTTCTGTCACATATAGTACCAGTTATCCTTTTCCATGCACCCCATCCACCTCTTTCTCAGATCCTCCATCCG
>JAUYWI010072398.1:0-14207 GCA_034780595.1 Parotoplana pacifica | reverse complement strand
AAGGCTTGACTGATATTATTTATTATTTTTATTTCTTATTTTTATGTTTTCTTCAGTAAAGATTTATTCTACATATCGTAATAATTGAAAAGTTCAAATGTAAAATAGCATATAGTTTCTTTGGTAAAACAGTATAGAAATAAACTCGTTTGGTGCTTTATTCTACTAGTAATCATGCTACGGGTCTGACAGACCCCTGATCAAGTTCTAACACACTGAATTATGAAGTGTGCTAACGGTTAATAAGGATTTGTGTTATTGAGTTCCTAGTGGACCGACACACCAAATTTGAAGGAAATCGGTCAAACTTTTGGACATGTTAACGTCATCGGTACCTAGCTCGTCTCCTTTATCGATTTGTCGCATCTTTCTACGGTTCCTGTTTATCAAATTTTAGAACAATCCACCCTCAAGATGTATGAATCTTAGCGGGGCAGCGGTCTATGAAAATCTGTTTATCCACCAAGGGTTAAATTAACTAGCTACGAGGGTTAAGCAGAGAATCGGTGATGAACATTCTACCTGGAAGTAACTCTGGAACTGAAAACAGTAGCCTGTTGCTAATTCTTGTAGTGATTACTAAAATTATATTAAATCTTTGGTTATCGTGGTGGGGGTGTAATTTCCCCATAACATATGGTCAAAATGTTTGCTGTTCTTTTGCGGAGTTTTGGGTCTAAGAACTATTTGGGTTCTGACCAAATTGTATAAGGTTACGTGATGAACTTATGAAAAACTGAGGTTGGGTTAAAATGGGATAAATATATTTTGCAAAGAAATAAAAATGTGGTCGATATTGCTGTTTGAATATTATTTCGTATTTCTATGATCAAGGTGCAAACTTGATAGCCTATCTACGACACCGCCGGATATATTCCGCAGGACATGCGCAGAATTTATTTTCATCGCTCCTCCTAAGAAGACCGGGAAAACTGACTGTAGTCCACACCGATCAATCAGTCTCATGTGTCACCTGACGAAACTGCGGACACTTGCAGAAAATGCCATCGAAATGCAAAACGACCTAATGTTCAGTGACTACACAATGCATTCGATACCACCAGTCATGAACGTCTCATAATGTGCTCCAAAACTTGAACGTAGAAGGAAAAGATCTAAGAGTCATCAAAAATTTATATTGGGAACAGACCGCCGCCATTAGGTACGAGAACACGATTCGCCAGCCAGGTCAGGAGAGGAGTGAGGCAGGGCAGGGGTGTGTTCTGTCATCCAATCTTTTTTCTTTGCAAAGTGAGTACATCATGCGTGAGATGGAGGGGCTACCAGGAATCAGGGTCGGAGGTTATAACATTAACAACCTTTGCTACGCGGACGACACTGTCCTGATAGCAATAACAACACAACAAGACCTACCAAAGCTTCTGGATATCGTAGACAGTGTAAGCGAAAGAGTTGGATTTGAACTCAACATAAAGAAAATAGTCACTATGGTTATTTACAAGAAAGTCGAAAAACCGGAGGAAACCTAAGAAAATGTTCCCAACATTTGACTTCAACAGTGGTTCAGTAGTGTCTGCAAACAATTGTTAAGATTATGATTAAAAATATTACTAGGAAAACCATTATTAACAATAAAGGTTTTAAATCTCTTAATGATACATCAAAGTTTAACTAATTTGAAGAAACACAATAGGTACGACATTCATTAATTAAGTTCTATCGAGTTGTTTCCGACACCTAGTGATCATATGAACAAAGACGCTCCATCCCCTTCTGTCATGTGCTTCCTAAGCAGACAATCAATCTAGTGTCCGTGTCTTTTAAAATATGCCGTCCATCCACCATAATTGTGGCCTGCCGCGTCGCCGAGTTCCTTCTGTCATTCCCAGCATGATCGTCTTTTCTAAATTGTTACCATCTCTGCAGATTATGTGGCCAAAGAATTTGATCCTCGAGAAGTTGGGCTGAATTTCCTATAAGATACTTTTATTAGTTATTTTCTCTATCCAAGCAACTCGAAGTATTTTGCGCCATGCCCAAAGTTCGAAGGCATCAATTCTTTTCCTATCTGCTTTCGTCATTGTCCACGATTCGCTACCATAGCAGACAATGGGGAAGATTAGGGTTCTAACAAGCATTTAATTAATCCTATTTTGTATTAGTTTCTCTAATAATTTTGATAATCATTTTCAAATTCTAGCTAGTGGATAAAAACAATATCGATCTACTTACGAAGGAAGGCTTATATCTTAAGGAGAAAAACCTTCTCTTTTGAATTCATAGATCTCCTCGTGATTTCCATCTTTATGTTATCCTTACACTTTCATTTTGTTTCTGTATTTTATGGTGACTTTGTGTTTAAATGTGTATTATTTACATCTGTATACACTTAATTTAAAATTGTATATAATAATTATTCGATGGTCGTAGTGTATCATGTACACTATGTATTTATTTTGATGCAAAATGCACACTACGAAGGAAGGTATCATTCACACTACAAGGATAATATATTCACACTACGAAGATGCTATAATAACTTTGATAACGAAACGGGTCATATGAAATAAATTAAATTTAAATCTGTTGTTCATTCTTGTGTTTTTATTTTAAAACTATAATTTAATCTCTGTAAAAATGCTGTTTGTGAGTATCTTGAATTTGTCCCAAATTTCAATTAAATATACCTTCCTACTGTTTACTGTATGGTTAAAGGAGGTATATTTTAAGACAACCGTTTTGTGTTTAGCTGTTTTAGGTAACAAAGAGAAACCAGTCTTCATTTTCCAATATTTTGTGCTTAGGTTTTTTTACTTATTTACAAATTTACCTACCAAAATCAACCAGTACCAATTTTATTTATTAAAATTGATTGTTAAAAATGACTGTCGTTTACTTTTATTAATAGAGACAATTTCCCTGAGACTAAAAATAGTTAAATCTTTTAGCTACCTCTTTTATCCCATGGAATATTTGGAGGGGCCATTTTATCCACTATATCTTTGTAAACAGCTTCAAAGATTTCTCGTTTTCCCAACTTTGAAGTTCCTTTGGGTGCTTCTATACTGCTGTGTTCTTGTTTGGCTTTATAGAAGTTCACTTTTTGCTCAACCAAATGTAGCAATTTAAGAAGATTATGGTCCCTTTCATCTTCTATAAAACAAAAGTTAATTTTCTTTATAGACAAAATTATTTTGGAAATCAGTATAGTATTTATTCTGAATATTTGATATCGTAACCAATAAATAGAATAAAATCCATACTGCAGCCACACATACAAAAAACGGAAATAATAAAATCAAGAATTGGAAATAAGTGTAAAATTATGGCTTCAACAACAACTTTTTAAGATAAAATCAAAACTCTTTATTCATGTGCATTTTCTTATAGTCTCAAGCTGAAACATGGTTAGTGATTGAAAATATCACTTAGTCCATCAAAAATCCAAAACTAAAAAACCATAAAAGAAATCAATCAAAAATATATAATTAATAAAATGTAAAACAATAACAAGAATAATGGTGATAGACTAGGACCCTAATGGTGAGTTTAAACTACTGTTTTGTGTACACTCATATAAATTATAAAAAACAAAACTAATAGCACTAGTTGAATTCATATATAAAATATATATCTATACTTGCTTTTGAGATGACGGAATCATTACATTTATACCATGTGCTGTCTTTATATAGTTTTTGTAGTGAAGCCAATTATCATTAGGTAGATAGGTATATTATGCTGAGTCTTGGACTAAATAACAATAATTTAACATATAGAAAAATGTTCCTCTATTGAAAAGTTAATATGTAGGTATAAGTACAATACTTTAAACAATGATACGAACATTTTCCAAAAAGCTTTGCATTGAAATAGTTGTCGGATATACCTAACTAAAGGATTAACTGAAATAGCTCGTTCTTACACTCCACTGACTCCCGCCTATTTTAAATCTTCATTACATACTTGTTACTCTTTGTTTTTAAATGTCCGATTTTGGCTTACTATCAACTTCAAGATGAGCAGATGCCGAAGTATTGCCAGCATTATTATATGCGTGACATTCGTATTTTCAAGAGTCCTCGATTTCAGCATTGTAAATGATTAGGCGACTCGATTCCACTGCTATGCGGTTGTTAAAATAGTAAAGTGTGTTGGCAAATTCACGATTTCTGGATGTGGGGGCAAGATATATTCTTTTTTTACCAAAGTTTGAGTTGAAAATCTAAAGATAGATTCAAATAAAAAAAGCAAAAACCTATACGAGTATGTTAAAGGAATATATGAATTGGTACCACGTAATGAATGACCAAACGGAAACAAGATTTTCTCTATGTGTTTTGTAATTTGATATGGTTAAAGTTGATTAACAGACAGGAAAATCAATACATACACAAAAATTAAATAACAATTAAGTATATATATCAATTTCAGAAGGTATGTAGGTATTATTGGTCAAACAAAATAAAACGAGAGAACCATGACTTCAACCTGAATTAGTGTTATCATATTTGTACCTAAATGAATACCTCATCACTTTTTATGTATGTTTTGATTTACTTATCTGTTAAGCTAACATTAACATTATCAAATATACAAAACACATAGAGACATAATCTTGTTTCCGTTCTTTTTTTGCTCTTTTGACATTCATTAGATACCAATTCATAAATCCTTTTTAAAACATTGTTTTTTTACGTTCTCTTGTAAAACTAACCATTTGTTGGTGTTTGTGTTTTATCATGCTATTTCGAAGGAATAAATAAATTTTCACGTAGTTTTAAAATACATTTTAATCAAAGTAGTGTTCATTTATTTGAAAATATAAATAATGCAGAAGTTGACAATAGATAAACGTAACATTTTTTAGATAAGTTCTGTAGATTGTCATATGTATTTGATATATTTTCCTTACAAATTATTTTCTTTTAAGTACTGGCAATACCGTATACTTTACATGAAATCTGATAACGGATTGTTATTCCTCAACCAAAAATTAGTCTATAAACTAAATTTTATTAAAATCTATGACTTTTAGATTATAGAATAAACTTGGAGGGGGGTGGAGTCACCCACTGTGTCAAAGAAAGCGACAATGGTACTTAATAAAATGTCTGGAAGGCACCTCCCGAATGGCAGCTCTACAAAATAATTGCTAATTGAGTGTGAAAATGATATCGTTCATTTCGTCTGAATAAGAAATTAAGGCTTGGCCGAAAAGGTCCTATTTCTCAAATATTTTCCATGATGCAAGTAAAGTGATACCCTCATTTTTACCTGAACGTATTTTAAGCCAAGCCCCCCCCCCAATTTTTTTGTTGAAATCTGTAGTTGAATAAGTGAAGTATTTTTTTTAGTTATAAACTTCCAAAGAATAGTTTGTGTCCCACAAATTCACCCCAATTCATACATGGTAGCAACTTACGCTACCGATTTTGTACAAAATGCATTATCTTTGACTGTAACACGATGTCGAAGCCTCAGAGAAAAGGCACCTAGGATTTTTTGTATTATTTACGCAATAATTTTATGTCCAAAAATTAAACGTATAGAATTCCATAGATATTCTTATCATCTCAAAGATTATTGAAATTTTTATATATTTTGTCATTATTTCTATAAATCTATAACTTTTTTTCATTTCTTGAGGCGTGACTTTTGCGCACCCTGTATAGGCTAATAGTTTACTTTGCACTGTCAAAATAATATTAGAAAACTAATTTATGTCATAAATCATTGCCACGATTTATCATCCATTTGCCTACCAAACAATACATTTCTAAAATATTAAAATATGTATTGTGTAACCGTTACGGTAACTTGACTGATTTTACATTAAAAATTTTAAATATCTGTAACATTTATATATAATTTATTTTTTCTGCGTTTTTGTTGTAAACATAACAAATCAGACAGACGTCATATAATATTTTGTATTTTTAGTTCTACTAGGCCTGTCTATAAGAAGCTATGATGCCGACTGAACGGAGTTTTTCAGAGTCGTTTTTCAATTTACATAAAATAACTTCTGAAAAATAATGTTATTTGTTATAATTATTAATTTAAAAGTAGGTGATACTTACTTATACTTCAAACTACTAATTATAAAATTATTTAGAAAATGTTTCTTACCCATTCTACTTTAGGAGCAGGTTTTCCATTTACTATACAATTTAGAACAACAATTTTTCCAGGAATTGCCACATTTTTTATTAGAGGTGGATCAACAATTATGGGCTTCACTGGAAATAAAACAAACAAGATTGATTTAAAAATAGTACTGACATTATTGTTTTTTATCTCAGTTGTTGGTTTGTTTATTTGCTTAAGCATTTATACTAGGATCTAAAGCTTTTAGCTACCTAATTATCGTAGTCATATTGTAAGACTTACCTGCTGGTTTTACTTTCAGTAAGATTGTCCGTTTATGGAAACCATATTTATTGGAGGCCATACATTCATATACGCCAGCGTCCACCTTATGAACATTGTGTATGCGCAGAAGTTGACCAAAGTCAGATATACTTGTATGATAGTCCAATTTTCTACCTGGAAACCATTTAAAAGTAAATAATGTATAATATTATAAAGTGATTTTATTGTTAAACTTTTTTTATTAAGTAGGTACATTGTAGTCCGTAAACTTTGCAAAATTATTTTTAAATAACTCAGAGGTTGTCTTATATTAATATACATATAAATATTAAAAGTAATTAAAACATGTTGAATATCAAATATTAATTCATAAAAATAAGAAAAAAGTATATCAATATATTATGTACTTAGCAATTTAGACAGCTAATTATTGATTTAAATTAATTATAAATTGTTGGGGTGATCTCTTCAACAACACCCATCTCCATTAATTTAAACAATGCAATTACTGTATTACCGATTTTTAACCAGGTGACTCTAGGATAGACGGAACCCAAAGCAGCACATGTAAGAGTAAAATTTTCCCCTTCATAAGCATATTGTTCAGGTGGGTTGTTGATAATACGAGGACATGCTATAATGAAACAATCGTAATGAGAAGAAAAACAATAAAAAAAGTAATTATATATCGGAATTTAAATAACAGCTTAAGAATTTTGGATAAATTTATAAACTTAAAATTTAACTAATACCTACCTAAATGGCGAGCATGATCAATGGTTTAATTTATCGTTAGGCATTAGTGCATATGCATACTCGTTATATTGGGTAGGTAAATTAAATGCAGTAGTAGGTATTAAGCTTTATAAAAATGGATTACTCAGTATATTTTCAGAAAAGTATTTTAAATATTATAAAATCAATATTGTATTCATAAAGTAATTTATGTTTTGTCTTTTGAGTGGAAAGCTACCTACTTTGCAAATTTATTTAAATTTAGAACTCACATAGAGAATGACAATAAAAATTTCTTTGTAATTCTGGATAATCGGCGTCTAAAAATAAATTGAATATGTGTTGTAGTTTGGAATTTTATTTTACTAGTACCTATAATCAATTATTTTTATCTATTAAACCAATCATATTTAGTACACATTTTACCAAAGAAAAAGTTACAAAATCCTAGCATACTAAGTAAATAATATTTGCTTAGTGTCCATAGGATTTAAGATCAGCCGAAAAAATATTGATCACAAGAAAAAGTAAAAAAAACAAAACAATGTTTTAAAAAGGAATGTAGATATGAATTGATACCTATTGAATGACCAAAGCACAAAAAACGAAAACAAGATTCTTTATGTGTTTTGTACAAAGACGTTATATAGTTAGAAAACTATAGTTGGTAAAATTGAAATCTGTGGTTTTGTATATTTTCATATGGTTAAAGTTAACTTAACAGATAAGTAGATCAATACATATGTAGATAAAAAGGGAGAAGCTATTCATTTAGTTACAGATATGATAACACTAATTCAAGTTGAAGTCATGGTTCTCGAGTTCTGTTTTTGTTTAACCAACAAACCGACATACCTACTGAAGTTGATATATATATATATATATATAGATCCTTTGATAGAGTCCTGTGTTCAAAAATTTGTGAATCTTTACCTCAAAGAATTTGTCAGTGTATGAAGGAAGCGAGAGGAGATTTTGAAAATAAGAAATCATAAATGTAGATGAACTATATAAATACTAACTGTCGACTTGTAGCAGCACTGATTGTATGTATTTTTATAGTATCATGCATTCCCTTTGTTTCTTTATTTCTAATCTTCTATGTGATAAAAAAATAAATTATAACCAACCTGCATTTTTATCGTGTTTCCTATATAAAAAACAGAAATACGATCGAAAGATTAGTTAGATGTATGTAGGTGTAATATAAAATAAAATGGACAAAAGATCAAAAAATATAACATTATATTTATATTATATTATATTATATTATATTATATTATATTATATTATATTATATTATAAACATTATATTTTTGATCTTTTGTCCATTTTATTTTATATTATATTATCCAAGATCATGGTGACTAACATTAAAGTATGTAGGTGTGTTTATATTTCCACGAAATCTATAAAATTAACATTCCATATAGGTACCTATAAAAATTGTGCCCTAAATTATATTTTGATGTGCCCTTTTGTCAAAAGCCAGCCACCCCAATAATTATTACATTCCTATGTGCCTGTTTCATATGGTTTATTATAATTGCAAAGTTAGTTAGAATGTGCAATACATAAAAGTAAAAAAAGAACTGTTATGATTCAATTTTTATGTATGCATGGAATAGGTAGAGTACTCTACCTATTCCATGCATACATAAAAATTGACTATTCGTTCTTAGTAGTTATCTAGAGTATGCTTTTGTATTTTAGCTTGTATTTTCAGTTGAACAGGTCAATGTTGCAGTCCACAAAAAGGCATTAAAGAAAAGAGAAATGTTCTAGAAAAATCAATTTTATATTCACTTTTTAATGTTTTGAGAAAAAACATTTTTTTCGAAAAGAATAAGTAGATTGGTGCTATAGTAAAATGTCGGTATCTTTTTTATACATATTTTTATTATGAAAAGTTAAAATTGAAATTAATAATGATAAAATATCTCATCTTGTCGCTTGACTGCCAACCGATAAAATTTAACATTATACTTAATATATCTTTATTATTTGACCTGAAATAGGTTATTTAATTATTAAATACAACTCTCATTTTAACCCGATAAATAAATATTTCTGAATTTATTAACACTAAGAAACCTTTATGATTTGAAAATTTAGAACAATTCCATCCACTATCAATATTGTATATTATGTTTGCATTGAAAGATTGAAATATTGATTTGGTATCTTACGCATCAAATTGAGGACACTTTTTATTGGCCAAAATACTCATCCCTGTATAATATCAGTTGCAACTAGACTTTTGAAGGTCATATCTTAAAAACTACATCATTTATTTTAAACACAGTTTTCATCAAAAATGGAGACTGAGCCTGTACTACAACATGTATAAAAGAAGAACGCAAACAAAATTCTGTGTGTTTTGTATATTTGATATAGTTTAAGTTAACTTAACAGACAGGTAATCAATACACACATAAAAAGAAAAAACAAATAAGTATATATATATATATATATATATAACTGTCATTAAATCTCGTAACTGTCTGCACATGCTGCGAAAACGGGTACGTATCACTAAGCCTTACCATTGTTCTCTAATAATCAGATTGCGTAATCACGATTAAATCAATTGTATATCACTTCGCCTTGTTTATTGTGTTCACTTGGCCTTTTGTAACTTCTTCGATAAAATAGATTAATATCTGCATTATATCACCATAATGACAGTTGCAAATAAAATTAACATGAATGTATTTGGAGGGGGTCATCCACTGACGCACACACTAAGTCAAGGAAAGAGACAATGGTGTTTAACAAAGACAGCTCTAGAAAATAATTGCTAATTGAGTAGGATTTTTCTTCCTATAGAAAACAATATCGTTTCTTCTGAATAAGAAAAAAGGATTAGTCCAAAAGGCCCATATTTCTCAAATATTTTCGATGGTGCAAGTAAAGCGATACCTACTCTCATTTTTACCCGTGTTGTAGTATAGCCAAGCACCTTTTTGCTGGAAACTGTATCTAAATAAGTGAAGTAATTTTTCAGTTATGAATTTCAAAAGGCTAGTTTGTGTCCTACATATCCACCCCAATTCACAGATAGTAGGATAATATGATCAATATTTCTTTTCAGCTGATCTAACTGGTACTGGGAACTCAGAAAAAGTACAGAAAAGCTTACCAATATCAGAAATAAAACATAGACAGAATACCCCAAAGACTTTTAGAATATTGTGAATTAATTCCATCAGCCGGACAAAAATAGAAAGTAATGGTGGAGAAAAATAAATTTTCTTTACTTTATATTTTAATGCAATGCACCTTTGTAGATATGTACCATGGCTGTTTATTATTCAAGTTGGCTTTGCGGTAGGTACTAGGTTATTCAGTATAAGGTTAACTTTCATCAGTAAGTACAATTCTTAGAGTAGGTTAGTTGTCAATAATTGCAACTTACATTTTGGAGTAAACAATGTCGATTAAAATTATTAAGCATATTAGAAGACCAACAAATAACTATTTCGGTTAAATTATTTAGCACAATTAAGAAAACAAGAAATACCTATTTTGGTTAAAACACCTAATTATCTCGGTTAAAATAATTTTAATAGATTAGAAATCAGATTGAATTTTACAAATATAAAACGTCTAAATTGATAATATCTCGAGATATCTCAGAAACAAATTCATCCTCCAAAATTTCTTCCTACAAATTCAGAGCTTTCGGTCCCTTAGGTTAGAAAATTTGGTCAGATAAGGTCAATTTTAATCATACATATGAAAACACTCAAAAATCTTTCAAAAGTAGGACAAAGAGTGAGGTAGGGATGTCTGTTATCACCACTACAGACTTCTCAGTCTATACGGACCGTATGATAAATGAAACATTCGACACATCAATGAAGGTATTGATAGGTGGCGAATTAATATAAGAAGTACGATTGCGGATGATCAAGAGACAGTAACTAATCAAATCAAAGAGAAAAAAATCGGGGTTCATCGGGGTATAAAATAAGTAGCAATAAAACAATTAAAGTTTTCCTACTTTCACTACTCAAAAACCCAAAAGTAGTTTACTGCAAAATAATGATAATAAATATGAAATAAAAAGTTCTTTACACAACAATAATAAACTATCATCCGCCTCTCCACCGACCACAATAAACCATCAAGAATTCGAGTACCCAAGTTAGCACAATGGCCAGCACAATCAAAAATTAAACTTCATCCAAATGATTTAAAAGTTATTGTTAGTAATACTTATGTAGGTTGAAATTAGATTTTTTTATTTGGTTGAAATAATGTATAATTAATTTTTTACAGGAATTTGATTATTGAAATTAGCTTAATTTCCTTGTGCTAGGTGGTGGCTAGCTTTGTTATTAGTTGTGTATAGCTGAATTTCAGTCATATTTTAGAATAATCTAAATTGTTCATGTGTTTTTAAATTTAGTAATTTTCTATTCAATAATTGAAGCTCATTTATTATGCTCAAAATCTGTATTATTATATAATTTCTCCCACATTTAGGTCGGGTCGCCGGTGTGGATCATTTTGCTCCACTTTTTGTGGTCCATTGCATTATCTTGTCGGACTCCCACTGCTCCATATCTTCAACAATTTATTTCAATGCTTTAGAGATATGGGCAAATTTAGATTTTTTTACTATTAACTTAGTGTTCATTTATAGAATTATTTGTTTATACTAAAAAGGTACCACTTGCCAAAATTTTTTTTAAATGTCAAATAAATAATATTTCGTATTTTAGACATTAAAAAATGCCATTTAAGAAGATTGAAGTTCATCCAGACGATGAAGAGGTTGCCCAGGAGATTGTTAAAACATGGTAAGTCAATGTTTGAAATATTAGATAATGCTGGTATGCCTAATAATTCAAAAAGTGCCTCTGATGACATTTTAGTGTATTTAAAATTTACTGCAAATTTTGCTAATTGAATGTGGCTATATAGGCTATGACACAAGTCAAGTGATTTGCGCAACAGAGTAAAATTAATGCAAAAAAATGATGATTTAATAGAGATTAAGTGTTCACATCCTAAGGCAGCAACAGATGATCCTTTAAACGAGTAGTTGTTAAATTTTCATATACTGAATGGAGTCGATTTCAGCCAGGATGGTATATATGTCATGTACTGAAACACCTGAGACACATTAAAAGAAGAGATGGCAACAATCTGGAAAAGCAAATTATGGAAGGGATGACAGAAGGAACAAGGAGAAGAGGTAGACCCAAAGCAAGATGGATGGATGGTATTTTCGAGCTCACAGGCACCAAGGGAACTGCACTCAACAGCTTGGCCATGGATCGAGAGCAATGGGCAAATGTCGTGTCTAGGATCACCAGGGCTCGACAACCGAACTGATGGATACATGATGATGATGATGATAGACTCTTAAACACCAACTTGGAATTTCAGGAAAAAATCAGGATTTCAAAATATGAAAATTTTTGGGTTTTATTCTGATAGATTTCTGGAAAGAGTCAGGATTATGTCATCTGTGTAAACATTAATTTTTGGTGGTATAAATTCTTCTGGTGAGTAAAAACATCATGCTTTGTGTGAAGATGTGAAAGATTTGATTTGAATGCAATGCTGTCTGCTCTCAAAGATTGTAAAAGCAGAAATCCTGAAGGATACTTCTGATCACAAACTGACCTGAATTGATTTGGATGATAAGGCCAATTTGCACTCTTTGAAAGCTGAATTTGTGATACAAGAAGCCAAGAAAAACACTACTGCTTTGCCATGCCAACTGTTTGATTTCAATATGGAGACCACAAAATTCTGTGTCAGTGTTCTGCAGAAGTTCAACCTTAAGAACCCACTGCAGTTCATCTTGATGTGGAACATTGACTGCTGATTTCAAGAGGTCAAGTGGCATTAGAGTCTGCTGACATGGTTCTTCAGCAATGCAATGATCCAGCTATGAGACCAGAACTTTCAAGAGTGTGTGCTTTAGAAGATTTGGACCAAAATATTGATCAGCTGTTCCATGGTCTTAGCTGCAAACCATGAGTACTCACAGTTATGGACTTTAATTAGAAGCTCCTCAGCCATGGCCAAGCTAGCATTGAGTGGTCGTTTTTGCTTAATAAGCAAATGTCAACATTCAATCTGCCCAACAACTTGAGAAGGACTACATCATTTCTGATGGCAGAATTGATAATGTCACAATCTCCAAACAGATGACCCTGGCCAAATGCAGATATAAGGAGTACTTACTGCTGCAAAAAATAGCTGCTGACAAGGTTACTGCTGTCAATAAATGAAAATTGTGTGAAGAAGAGGTTGCAAGTCTCAAGAAACACCACAAATCCTTGGAAATGGACATACAGTACCTGCAAGATCGAGCCTACTCCTTATCTGAGCAAGTGACCAACTTAAATTCAATTGTTTTGTTCAGAGGCACGTGTTTTGAATTCACAGGCTCATGAAATAAAGAAAACCCTAGGTGATCTCATTAAGATGATCAAACAAAAGGAACTGGGAACTACAAACTGAGTGATATGTCTTGTTTGTAATGTGGTCTTAGAGAACTTATGGCATGTGCCTATTATATTGAAACTATACAATTTCAATATTTGTTTGATCCACTCTGTCTATGCTTTGCCATAGTTGTACAGTATTTATGGTAATTGAGATGTACATATGCATATATGATAAATTACCATATCTAGTATTAAGTGTGTCAGTTATTTTTGATTGCTTATTCAGTCTTGTTTTTCACTTGATTATCATCATTATTCATTTCATCATTAAAATTATTTGAATTGCATTTACATAACTACTCATATATTTTCATGCATGCATATAATAAATGCCTAATACCTACATTTATTTTGATATGTACAAAGGAAATTCATTAGATTTTAGGGATAATTTTTAGAGCTTTTGAGAATATACCATTAAATGCCTACTACAAAGTATCAAGTCATGATATTTTCAGGAAAAAGTCAGGATTTTGATTTTGCCATCAAGGTGGGAACCCTGTTATAGCTAAATGTCAACAAATTTGCCCAGTGATAGGAATACATTTAATTTATCTATTAACCCTATTTATCCTACCCTGTGCCACAGCGGCACACTAGACATGTGTTTGGTTAACATATTTATATTTTTGAAAATATTTAATTGAAACTTTTTGACTTTTC
>JAUYWI010072387.1:0-14208 GCA_034780595.1 Parotoplana pacifica | reverse complement strand
GTTTGTCCAATATAAAGTTTTGAACACCCATTACAAATTAAACAATAAATAATGTTACGACTTTTACAGTTCATGTTTCTGTTAGGTAATATTACAGGTCTGTTAGGTAAAGTAATTGTTGAACCTTCAATGATTACAGGACATGTTTACAACGAGATTCTTTACATTTATAAATCCTAGAACTTTTTAACAACATTTTAATTTTTATTATTATCCACCGTAACAGTGCATTTGATTTTTACTTATACCCACAGCAAACTACGGGAAATAGTTTTGCTATATTAGTTTTGGAAAGGGAAGCACAACTACTTATAAATGGCACTTTTTATTTTCGTAATTTAAGCTTAATACGCAGATTGTGGTGCGCATTAAGCCTATTACGCACCACAATCTGCGTATTAAGCTTATTACGAAAGTAAAAAGTGTCATTTATAAGTAGATGGCTTCCCTTACCAAAACAAATATGGCAAAACTATTTCCAGTAGTTTGCTCTTGGTATAGGAATGCTTCTAAGCACCCATTCTTTGTACAGAGCGCTGGTCGTGTGGTTGGACACTGGACTATGTACTCTGGGGAATAGGATGTTAGTAACGCCTATGTTTGATTTGAGATTTCTCTTCTGATTTATTTCATTTTATTCTATCATAACCAGACGCAAAATGACACTTTTTATTTTCGTAATATGCTTAATAAGCAGATTGTCAGATTGTGGTGCGCAATTCAGCCTATTGGGCACGTATACTCTACTGAGTCTCATGTCCCTTCATATATATTTAGATCAATAGTTTCCAACGGACATCGTTCATTAAAAGTATAGCTGTGTATTCAAAAACTATTTGTGCATCTACTGTAAATTGATTTTTGTAGTAGCAGGGTTAAGTTTTAAAAAGGGTGACCACAGGGATTCCTATTTCTAAGACGCAAAATTAAATTGATTTTTTAAGAATGAAAAATAATAGATTTATTTTTTCACAACATGCTACAAATCCATTTTGGAGTAGAAAATACCTATAGGTATTTTACAGTGAGTAGTCTGCCATATAACATGAAACATAAAACAAGAACAATAAAATATAGGTAACTGATATTAAAGAGCAGTAGTTCACATTTCTTTGTAATTTCTATATCAATTAGAAGTTTAAGCTACTCGTAGTATATGAAATAAAGTATCACTATAATATTAACATTATCAGTTTCAATAGTTTTATAAATAAACGTATCTCTATTAGGATCCCAAACCGAACGCGAAGCAACACAAATTGAATGGTCAGAACTAGTTGGATTCATTTCATCACTTGTTACTAACCAACAAATAATTTTATGCCTTGGAAGTGAAACTGAATCTTTCACTTTGACTTTAATGTTTTCAGTCCACGATAGAAGATCACCTGGAGCTAATTTGAACTGATTTATAGGACTTTCAATCAATTCTTTAACACACTGATCGAGAATATCGGAAACTTTTTGCCCCGGAATTTTATATTGTAACTCCATTTGATAAGTGTTCTGATACCGAACATTAAGATGCTTGGAAGACTTATTACGTTTCCTTGGATTAGATGGTGAACGGGCAGTCAAGAAATTAGTGGTAATTCGATGCCGATTTGCAAAATACCGCATTTTACTATTTTTGTATTTTTCACTTGGTGTATGAAAATTTTCAGTCAAAGATCGTTTGTTTTCGGCTGACTTTATTTTTTCGCTTTAAGCTAAATTTTTCACAGACATTGTAGTATTAAACATTTTTTTAAGAATAACAAAATCTCTAAAGATTAACAAATATAATTTTGAGTTTGGTTGAGTAAGTTATTTGTATTGGTCTATTTTAAAGAAATTAGATCCCTCGTCTACTAAAATATTTATTCTACAAACTAACATACTGTTGATTAATTTGCGCTGGCATGAACTTTCCAATGGCTATCGATGAATGGTAAAAATCTTTGTAGAGCAAAGAAAACTAGCTTTAAGAAAAGAACAAGTTCTTCCGACAATATAATGAGGCTAATGTTTACGTTACCAAGACTACGCACATACTGAAATTATTATTTTACAAAACAATAGGAAACATTTTTACAAAAGTTTCCCATCTACGTAAACCTAGTAGCTATGGGTTAATGTATGAAAGAAACATTTGTGAAATATTAACTGACATTATTTTATCTCAACAAAATGTGTCTAATATCCCTTCTTTTACACTCAACAATGAAACTAAAAAAATAGAAATATTTGTACAAACAATTTTAACAATAAATTACAGGTTCTTTATTTTCAAATACGAATGCTGTATATTATAGAACGATATACCAGTATGTAATAAATAATGAAAATATAATTCAAAACCAATGACAATTAAAACTTTACTGATATACAAAACAAAATAAATACCCTTTACAATATTTTAGTGCACACACAAGGAAGTCGTTTTGTAAGATGATACAATATAATCAACAGAAAACTTTGACTTTTCGAAGAATAAATTATATCAGCCTGTAAATAAAAATAAACAATATTTTAGCATCTAGAAATAAAATAATCATACACATATAATCATACATACAATCAACACATGAAGAAATTTGTGTTACATAAGCAAAATCATGAATGATACTACTAAAAGAGTTGAAAGTGTACATATCTCAAAATCTTGTCCAATATGCTAATTTTTGCATTATTGTATAATTTATTTAAAAAATTATAGTTTAAAAGTTATTTGAGAATTTGTTATTGTGTACTTATAGTCTTCCAAAAGTTTATCAACTTTGTTTTCTCCTATATATTATTTTAAAATATCACATCTTTATAATACAAACATTGGACAGGTATCTTTACACAGTGCACTAATATTACTACTAAAAATGCTAACTCAAAAATGTGTTTTTTATGAGACAGCCTATATATATTTCTTTAATAATACTTATTACAAGGTTAGATATAAATTTTAGTATTATAAAAGAAAACTTACTTTGTGTCAAATGTATTTTTCAACCTCTTCTATATTTTTTGATGAGGGATACTATAAGAAAAGATAATATTAAAATTCCCCATAATTTTATTTGAAAAAACTCTAAGAACTTGTCCAAAACGGAATCAAAGAGTAACTATTTTTATGACAATTATGGACATACAGACTACTTAACGCCCTTCATAGATAATCTCCTCTCCTTATTTATTGATATAGACAGGGATACGGGGAGGAGTGGCCATCCCCCTAGGATTTCATTCTTGCCATGTATAGATTAGACTTATATTTGGTACCAGGATACACTGTAAGGATGTTCATCAACAGATAAGAATACCGAGCTAGGGTCAATGACATCATCACAGGTCCAAACATTAAAGTTTGTCGGATTGACTCCAAATTTAGGTGTAGGTTCAATTGGCACTTAGTGACACAAATCGATAACTATATTTTGAAAAATATTGATTTTCCATTTTTTGGACAAAATTTATATTTTAGTCAATATCCAAACCTCCTTCCTTTCTTGTTGAAATTTGAGATTTAGAATGAGGGCATTAAAAATAATGTAGGTATTTGAAAATGCATTCATATAGCACTAGAGGATAAAATGAAGGTGGTGTTTCAACAAAAAAATTCCGTAACACATTGCAGCATGTTATAACATGTAACATGTTGTGCAATGCAAAAAATAAACTTTTAATATTCCAACTGAGATTCTGAATACGTGATCTATAAAGCCCACAACACTAGAACATTTTTTAAAAATATAACAGTAAATATCTATCCTAATTGATTTAAAATGGATTATTATTAGTTTCAATGGACTTGGAATAATTTGATACCCTAAAATTGAATTTGAGAATAATTGTTTCTAGTGTTAACACTTCAAAAACAATTTTTTCTAAATTCAATTGGTCTGGTCCTGAAATCAGTGGACCTATTTTTCTGATTTTAAACTATGACTTTTACTTGGCACACATAACATATCAGATATGTACAATATGAAGGAATTCTAATAAACTAAGAAATTACATTTGCTATTTTTGAAACAAAAATATCATAAATTTTGTTTGGAGCAATATTCTCTAATGAAATTTTCTAATGTTGTTGAAAAAACTAATGTTGCAAAAGGCTTCAGGAATTTACTCAAAAGCGATTTTAAAAAAGAAGATTTGTCAATTTTTGGCTCTCAGGTTGTACCCTGGTCTTAAAATTCAATATTTTCAAAGACCCGGAGTATAGTTTATATATAAATTGTATGATTACTTGACTTCAGGGTTGACGTTTGCAAAAAGTACATTTGGTCATCTTTGCCCAACCTCATGTGACTTTAGAGGGATTGGGCGTATAACTTTTTACGCCAAAATTTCCGGCAAGAGAATAGAGCGAACAAGTTTTATTCACTTGTTTTTAAACTATTTTGAAAACTTTAGGGGTATGGCAATGAAAGTGTTTAATTTATAATCTTTTTATGATGTCAATGAACTGCAGTTCCTAAAGGCAAGTCAGAATGGTATGAGTGTTCATTTTATCCTCCTTTATGCTAACTATGTACATAGTTTCAGTCTCTAGTATTCACTATAGTATAAAGCAAACAACTAAGCTTCTATATTGTCATATTCCTTACTTTAAATTAGGTATTCAATAGTGGAGATAATTAAATATAAATAACAAAGAAAAATGATATAATGGTTACCTTGGATATCTGTATGATTGTTGAATCCTCTTTTGTTATTTATCCATATTTGATTGTAACCTTCATAAATTAAATCTGTTCTCATATCTTCTATAGTAATCTAAAGATAAAATAAAGTCATTAAGACTAAATTATACCTTCACAATCCAAAATCTGGACAAAGTAGTTTTAAATTTTAATTATCCTAAAAGGAGGATATCTCATAAACCAAGAAACTATACATGGAGGCAAATGTTTACTTGTTACGCCAAGATCTAGCATCAGTTTCAACATCAAAGGTGGCTTATTAAATTTGATAACTACGGTTTTATCATTACTTCTGTTTTTTGTATCATTAAAATAGATGGACTTTCTGCTTTACTTTACCAAATAATATGTTGTAGTAGTTGTTGTTGTTGTTGCTACGACTACTAATCCGATGAAGACTCAGAACCGTTTGAGCCGTACCTTCCTACTCAACATCAACACCACATCGGCGTCGGCCATATAGGCCACGATAGCCAGTGTTCTTTAAGTTCGTATTCGCCACATTTGTCGTACTTAGCGTCTTCTCTCAGGCCGACATGGTGCAGATAATGGTCTCCAGGACAATGGCCGGCACGAAGTTGAAAAATAACAATTTGGCTTTTTCTGTCGAAGCCTTCTAATCTTTTCACCACACAGTCTGCAAATCTTCAGAGCTCTCTCGTCCTTGATCTTATCAGCTCTGATATCATGATAGATTTTTGTCGAATTCGATCTCTGTCTAGTCTCTTTTAGCCTCATTTGTTTCTTAGTCGGCCTATTTGTTCTCCTTGCTTCCCACGAGGCAATTTCCCTGTTTAGCGCGAATTCCCAGTCTATATTTCTCAAGCCTCGCATCCAAACTCTTTTTGTCTTGTTAGATTGCCCTAAGTATAGCTTGCTAAAGATCAAGCAATGAAATTTTTCTACTATTAACGTGCTACACCACCTGCTAGCTTCACAATCTGGTCTACCGTTTTCAATACCTTCCTCTGCAGAACCATCCGTAACAAGCACATATCGAAAGAGCCAAGCTCCTTCAGCGTAATATCCAGCGCTCTTCTCATATGTATTTTCCTCGTCGATTTCTCCTTTCTTCACCTTCTCATTCATCTTCAAACACACTTCGACTTCTCTGCTGCTTAGGCTGTTCTAAGATGCTCTCCTATGTCTAACTGAACTCTAACCTCTGCCTTCCAACAAGTCTGACTTGCTTCTTTTTGTTGATGTTCCAGCATTTTCGGCCTTGACTGATGCCATAAACGCAAATGTAGAAGCCGATCCCTCATAGGTAGTTGTATTGACCAGGGTCACTCCATCAGGACTCCTCTAAAGTACTTGAGGCGACGCTGAACTAACAATCCATGTGATTAAAATTGTTCTGGTGGTGTTGCATTTGTTACAGAAGAGGCAAGCAAGGGCCCTCCCTAAAGCGGAATTTACAATCGTTAAGGGAGAGCAGTGGCCACTTTTGAGCTGGCTATTTGATAACCTCCTTGCGAGAATTGTTCTTGATGTAGAGGACATGAAGTTAGAGTAGGTGTCGTGAGTGATGACTTTTTTGCGCTTTCATGTATTTCTTAATGCAAGTCATACTACATAACTTCAACAGGAATACCTACTTCGGTTTGCAGTTCATTAGCGATTATTTTGGCAAGTTGGTCAAAATTTTCGTTCCTAATGACACCACAGTAGGCTGGAACCCATTAGAATATGATTTTATTATTCTTGGATAAGGTGTTGAGATTCTACCAGATGAGGTAACAAATCTTTTCTTTCTGAAGACCTGGCCATACATGATAAGCTATCGCTACAGGACATAGCACTGCTCCATTAGTGATGAAGATTAATTAGGAGTTTCGTGGCTTCGAGAAGTTCAGCACCAAAGCTGTTGCAAATTTTGCCCCTAGGGATGGTAACTTCGAGATTTCGGACTCAGAAAAAGGAACCATCTGTCCAATCTCAAAATCGACAACCCGTTGTTTGAGTGTCTGCCGTTTTCTCTTTCTTCACGTCATTAGCTTCATTCTCACAGAAGTATAGAACTTGATATTTTCAGAATTCTACTTCCAGGAAAGGGTACTATTAGTTTGCGAGATGGTTTCTCTGTTGGTATTGAGGATATTTGTACTCCTAGTAATCTCCTGATACGTAGAACTCAAGCATTTCCTGATACCATCTTTGTTTTTAGATTGTAGTCTCTGACGATATTCCCGGCAAGTTTCGTACTGAAAATTTGAATACGCTCGTTTACAGGGGTGATGTTAACTTCTTCGATGAGGATATTCGTCGGTATAGTAATCATAGTACCGGTGATGACTGGCTGCACGGTTATCTTATCTCTGGAGCTTAGATTTATTAGATTGACTGAGGAAGGAGCCCCAGACCTCGGTTTTGACGTATTGAATGTAGATGGTACAAAATCTTTTGGCTCTTTGGCCCCAGTCCATGCTTGAGAGAGCTTTAATTACTCTGATTCTTTTTCAATCTTTATTCCTGCCAACGTTGTTTCTGGCCAATCGTTTCTCTGTGGTCTTGTCGCACATTTTTCTCCCAAGATCTGCGTTTCGCCTCAACATTAATCAGACTCATTTTGGCTTCAAGTTATATTAATTCATCAGGGGTAGACTTGGTTAGGTTTGTCACAACTCTGAAGATTTCTTTTTGCTTAGACTTCAAGACCCAGGGCATCCCAGGCTACACTAGCATACCAGAATACAACTCTCCACCGTCACCTTGTAAATCTTTATCATAGGATTTGCTGCAGTAAAAGGTCACAACGATAGACTTCTTGTGATTTTTCTTTTCCCATCCATCATGAATGTTCCTGACAATTCAATTAATCTGTTCTTCGGTACTTCTAGCTCTCTGGAAACTTGCTTACCAAGGTATGGGACACTTTTTGTCTTTGGTCCAATGCCACAGTCTATTTGCCACCATCCACTCCATTAGCTTCGCTACAACCAAGGTAAGACTAAGAGCCCTGAAACTATACGTTTTCTTGGGCATCGGAATAGTTTCTGATTTTTTCCAGGCACCCGAAGTGACTCCAGTTTCCCAACTCTCATTGAACACCTCCAACCATTTCTTTCTAATACTATCTGAGATCCTAGTTAACATGGTCGGTTCAATTAAGTCTCTGCCACCTTTCTTCTTCCCTTTGTCCATTTGGCTAATAGCTTGTGCCTTTTTTTCTAAGTCGAACAACAGTTGCTTTTACTCTTGATCTTTTTCATTTCAACTCTTTTCCTTCTCTTTGATTTCTCTAGTTTGATCGTGTTATCCTCAGCATATGTCTTCATGAAGCAACCCACTTTCTGTTTGTCTGTTCTTAAACTTTCAACTCAGATAAACAGGTATATGTGTATACCTATTTATCTGTGTTGAATGTGTAAGTTTAACTTTTGAACCAATGAAGTCGAACAATCTTTTTTTAATTTTATTCTAAAACATTCCCAAAATACATGTGTTACCAAATGTTTGCTCAATCTATGCACGGGAAGTATAATATCCTGGGAGAGGATAAATTAAGTATCGTAATTCTTTACAGGTGATAAATTTTATGTAAACCAAACTGGATAAGCAGCATCATCAATATTACAATAGGTACTTACACTGCTAACTTTTAAAGCATCTCTTCCTTTGTTTACCATGTGTATTCGGTAAAGTCTACCTATATTTCTAAAAGAAGCCATGAATCTTTTTGACATTGTACTACCAACAGCCATTTTAGGCACCTCCATTTTTGCGGTATCTCCATAATCACCTGTCATCCATATATCAACAGGTGATTTTGTTTGAGACCCAGATTGACAGCTTACAGCAATTCGTATTCGGTAATCACGGGCTAAAATGGAAAATAATGAAGAAATTTTCCAAATTATACACCTACCGCCTATATGTAGCATAAGCTCATGTACATACTCATAAAATTTAATAATAATTTGAAATATCTACATAGTACCTAATTTAAAACCATATTCATTTAAGAAAATTGACATAGATTTACTTATACATCCAGTTTTATTTATCAACTAGAAAATATTTTACGTACCAAGAACGCAGGCTGAAATGTAAAATAAAATAAATATATTTTTGTTTCCGAACAAAGAATTGGGACAAAGAGTGTTCAGAGTCCTAAGCGATTTCACAAGAGTACCAAACAATTTGATTTAAATGTTTTGAGGTATGTAGGTAGAAGATGAAATAGTTGAACAGTAATCTGCTCATACATGAATCACATATGGCCTTTCAAAATATTCAGTTTCTACATATCTTAATAAATCACTTAATTCAATTGAACAGTGTCACTCTAACGTCAAAAGTAACAACGAAATGTGGACACATATTCGCAACAAGAAAAACCTAAATTTGTTTATATCAGAATTTGAAAAGAACAAAAGATATTCTTAAACTTAATGAAATTTTGTTCAGAAAGTTAATTTTTTTTAAATGATCTGTACCAATATTAATTACATTGTAGACCGTCTTTCTCTTTTAAAAAAAAGTATTAGTGAAAATGTATACATGAAAACCAATGCTAGCCCACATAAAGCATGTCGAGGAGGGTTTTGTTAAGAAAATAACATTTTAAATGAAAACAAAAAATGACCGTGGAAAATTCATCATTTCCCAATTAATTTATGGTTAAAAGAAATTTATTTAGCATTCTTTAATTAACAAAACGTTTGAAATAATAATTTAAAAATCAATGCCGAAGTCTTTAAATTTAAACTAGTTAACTTGAAATGTATTATTTTAATGATTATTTTAAAAAATAACTAAGTTATAAACCTACTTACCAACAATGGCCAAAATACAAATACATAATATATTTATATTTTGCATATTTTCTTAAAACTAATTTTTATTTGTTTATCAGTTGCAATTAACAAGTAAATACTCCAAATTCTGTGTCAGAACAAAATACGCAAACGTTATGAAGTTACAAAAATTGAGCAAGAGGTTTTGTGCCATATAAGGCAGACGTTACTATTATCAGATCCATATATTAAACAAAAATTATTGAAGTACTTAAATATCTATTAATTGATTTCCTTTAGAAATCATGTTTTGTTACTGTTATTTAGTCATCTTTGAGAACTGATTTCAGTTCTTCATCACAGCTGGTATTTCATGGAAATGCTTTAAAGATCAATAATAGTTTAGGGTTTCATAGAAATCTGAATTACTTTCCAAACAATAAATTGTCGACGGTATAATTGCAATAGATTTTAATTGTCTAATATACCTACAATCAATAATAAAAATAGTATAATTTAGTTACTGACCTTGGTTAAAAACAAAGATAATTTGCAATGCATGTAGAATATAAATCAGGTATTTTAGCTTATTATTGATTGTGTTAGTACCTAAATTTAATATTATATAAATCGTTTTCGCCTACATGTCGTCACCAGGTGTGGTCGAAGGATCGAACGTCCCCTTTTTGCTAAAGCAATGACGCCCTTTCATATGTAATAATAATATAAAATCTTCTTTATGTAATAGTCAGATAATGGTGTGCATCAACTTCATAGGGCGTCCAGGTTGACAACATTTTATCATCTTTTATATGTGTATTTTTAATAAACTAGATTTGAAGAGGACTTGTCGAAATTTATCTTCATTGCAATGTCAAATAAACCCGGGGCAGTGAGGTACGAATTACAAGGACGATCAGCCTCATGAACCATATAACTAAAACAATATTGCGTATAATTATGAGGAGAATCCGCTCTAAAATTACACTGGAAATCAGTGCACAAGTTTGGATTCGTCAAAATGCTTGTACGCATGATTTGGAGAACGTATGATTAATGTCCAGAAAACTATATACCTTTGTTTCATTGATTTCACAAAAGCGTTTCACAAGGTCAAACATAAACGGCTTATGGAAATACTGGAGCAGTTGGATATCGATGGAAAAGAACTTAGGTTCATTCGGAACTTATTGGGACCAATCAGCAGGTGTCCTCGTTAAAGGTGACGTGTGGAAATATACCCAGATAAAGCGTGGAGTCCGCCAAGGCTGCATCTTTTCACCAAACTTGTTTAATTTGTACGGAGAGATTATCTTACTTTACTTGGAAGAAATGCTTGGAATACAGGTTAATAATAAGATGATAAACAATCTTAGATATTTAGATGAATTGCCATGGCTAAGAGCACGTTATGGAACTTGGATTACATCTTGCGAGATCGTAATACTCCTATTTCTTTTATACTGTTACGTTATGTTGATCCTAACCATGGAAGTGAGACAATGACCAAATCAGATGTCGGCCGTTTGCTAACTGCAGAAATGTGGTTTCTCAGGCGCATGCTCCGGGTGCCACAGAAAAGAGAGATGTCAAGGTGATAAGGATGACTATGGATAGAAATGTTTGGCAAACCATGATCTCCAAAGCTCGGATCGAGCAGGGAACCTGGTGATGATGATGTTTCTTTCCAGCCTGTCTTGTAGTTTAGATACAAATGTGACCAGACTGACTGTAAAACCTTTTATTTATTTGTCCTTTATTCTTGCCCATTTCTTGTCTGGAACCAACATGCAATTAGGCCTAATTTTATTTTTTAATGTGATAAAAATATTAACTTGTGGTACATATAACGTTTTTAATTATACGTTCTCTAACGAATCCACTAAAAAAGTAATTATATTTTCCATGATTTGATTGAGCTGAAATTTGGTACATTAGAAAAATCATCGACAGAATATCTTTTTTAAACAATAATGGTTATGAGCTAGGAGCCAATAACCTCAATAGGTCCAAAAATTAAAGTTTGTACGATTTACTTAAAATTTAGAGTGTAGGACCTTTAGGGAAACATCCTATCTTGCTCAATGAAATTTAGAAATAGGAAGAAATTAAAATTAATGTATTTGAAACTTAGATGCTTCATTTTTATTATTGCTGGTCTGTAAGGCCCACAATGGAGTAGAGGTCCATATATTTTTTCATAAGTATAGTGGGTCTTATTGAACGGCAACCATAAAAATAAGGTATCCAAGATTCTAACACATTATTTCTAATATCTTCTTATAGGGTGTCCCGTTAATCATTGCGTTTTTGCATTATTTTTCTCCATAAATCTAATTACGATTTTATTGCTAAAACTGAATAAATATTTTACTCTATACTGGTTTCAATAAGAGGTCCATAAACCGCAAATAACTTTCCTTGATATGTTTTAGTCTGTGGACATTACTTTACTTCTCAATTTCATTGTTCATGTTTCCTGTCAAACCATCTCGGAAGTCACAGGAAGGTAAGAAAAATAAAAAAAACAACTGTGCATACCATTATCAATGAAGATCTTTGCCATACAAGGTTTGTAGTCAAATGGGTACCGTGCTCTTTGAGTGCACAGCAGTTAGAGGTACGCGTATTGGGATGCAACAGGCTGATAGAAACTTTGCAAAGGAGAGGTATGAGGCAGTGTAGTTATGTGACTGAGGAAAAATGGATTAACATTAAACCATTTCTACCACAAAATTCAGTAAGAAAATGGGTACCAGTTGATGCTGATGGTGATAGACCTCCTCTTGTTTGCAAAAGCCTTGGAAACAAAAAGTATCTTATTATTGTGGCTTTCATTTCAGAGGCAATTCTTATTTTGAAATTTTTGAAGGTGGGGTGCTCAATAAATGCTAAAAGGTACTTTAAATTTTCGGATAATCTGATTACTTATATACGTGAACCCACAGAAAGAATTTTCATAATGCAAGACCCCATATAGCCCAGTTGGTAGAACAGCATCTGGAAGATCTGGTTATAAATTGAATACCTTAACCACTATATTCACCCGATTTAAATCTGCAGGATCAATATATATTTCAAAATATAGAATCTCAAAGACGTAACAAAGATTTTGCTAATTTACAGGAAGTTCGAGAATATATCACTGAATTTCCACAGTTACTTGCACCACAAATGCTTGAAAGGAATTTAGAAATTTCCCTGATCACTGCCTAGAGGTGATGGACGTGAATGGGATGTAGGTATCTGTGAAATTGTACCTATTTCTTTATACGTATATATTATTACAATGATAATTACAACTATTAATTTTGGTTTAATTATTTCATAATGTTTGGATTAGAATAAAAACGCAATAATTATCGGAACACCCTATAATAAATAGAAAGACATTTTAAACAATATTTTAGAAACGTGGATACCTCAATTTTATGGTTGCTGGTCTATGAGGCCCAGCATGCTGGGGCAGATATCGGACAAACAAAACAATATAATTTAATGTTTCAAACTTTATGTTGCAGCTATATTTTCAATTATAATTTTGCCTATAGGAAATTATTGATACGAATATTTACATACCTAACTTTTTTGGAGCTATTTTTTAAAGAAATTTTCCACTATTGTTAGGCATCTATAGGAAAACATTTTGTTAAATTTTAAAGATCACTTTTGATAGTCTTTGTGTAATTAAAAATATTAAGCTAATCGATATTTTTGGCTCTCAGATTTTACTCTGGTCATCAAAATTCAATATTTTAAAAACAGTGGAGGGTTTACAATATTAGGTAACCGGGGGAAGGTATTTTATACATAGTTCATATCTTTTTTTTTAAATCATAAAATATACAATTTTATTTGGTAAATATTTATTGACAGAATATTTAGTTCATTTCTTTAAAAAAATCATAAAATATACACTTTTATTTGGTAAAGATTCATTGACAGAATATTTATTTTTTTGACAAAAACAATGTTATTTAGAAAAGTGCAAAATTGAGCTATTATTTTAAAAATATATCAACATCTAAATGTAACTTTTGTGATATTCACACTAATGTAACTCTTTAATCAAGTTTACCTAATTTGTAGCATATTATGAAATATTTTCATTTCTAGGTAAGATAGATATTAGATGCCATATATTCAAAGTTAATCGGATACATTTCGATATTGTAGTTTAGTTCACAAAATGGTATTGAGAACATATAGAGATTGATCAATACGTAAATAAGTAAGTATAAAACAAATAAAGGTGCCTCTCCTACACTTTTGTATATTAGAATCTGAATTTCTGAGGTAGGTATGTTAGGTAAGTACTTTCAAAGGGAAACAGAACTATAAATTAACGGGAACAAATTATTTAGAAACAGATTTTTTGAATACAGAACTGTTTTCCTACATGCAAATAATTTTTTTAAAGTCAGATTCTATATATTCTAATATATATTTAATATTTTTGATTGATACATGATTTCTCTACGTCTCCTGTTTATCTCAAAAATATTAGTGTTTAAAACAATACTTCAAAACTGACTTGTACTGTAAATGCAATAAAACTATTGATTTAAATTACAACTGTCACGTCATGAACCAAATCTGATATGTTATACGTGATAAGTTGCTTTAATCTATATACATGTTTATGTAAGTACCTCACTTCAAATTGTTAATTTGTGGTACCTACTAATTCTTTGCAGTTGATAAAATAATCATGATAAATACTAATTTGGTAGGTACCTAATCTATATTTATAAAGAAATCTTGGGTATACAGTGATTTTCATAATT